>PVHX01031478.1:0-14840 GCA_004024805.1 Geosciurus inauris | reverse complement strand
AAGTGATAAATTCAAACAATTCATAAACTCTTACTAGATTCAAATCACAAAGTTCTAAAAGCTAATTAGAGTGAAATTCCACATTCAGAAGTCAGAAATACAGAAAGACAGCAAATCCTTTGGCCCATAGGGGTTAGTTATACTACCTGTAAATTGTTAGGCAGAGCCTCAAGGAGTTTCTACTCTTTCATTTTGTCTATGTTTTGGCTTATCTATTTGAAAATGACAGAAAGCAAAAGAATAAAATTTCTTTATTTTTTTATTTGTACTGGAGATTGAACCCAGGGACTCAGAACCACATCCATAGTCTTTTTTTTTTTTTTCTTATTTTGATACATGGTCTCACTAAGTTGCTGAGAGGATCTCACCAAGCTCCTGCCTCAGCCTCTGCAGTATCTGGGATTATAGGTGTGTTCCACCATACCCAGTTAAAAAATATTCTTTTGAGATTGTATCTCCATTCTTCTAAAATTTCCTCGTGTCTAATTTTTTTTAATATACTAAGGATTATTCCTAGGGTGCTGTAACACTGATCCGCATTCCCAGTCCTTTCTATTTTTTGAGAGAGTATCTCCCTGCCAAGGCTGGCCTCAAATTTATAATCCTCTTTGTTTCTGCCTCCAGAGTCACTGGGATTACAAGTGTGTGCCATCATGCCCAGCTTTCCTAGGGTTTTTCATGACACACTCAAAAACTTAGGTTTCTGCAACTATTCTTAATTTTCTCACTCCTGGAAAGACTTTTTCCCCATTTGTGCTTCTATGAAGCTTTGAATAAAACCCTTCATAAATATGAAATTATTAATTTACTGTAATTCCTTGACCTCTTCATGAATCTATAAGCTCCTTGAAGCTAGAAATAATACATTTATTTTTTCCCTCAAAATCTAACAATGACTAATTAGTGGAGTAAGAGTTCCATAAATATTTTCTGAGCAGTCTTTATTAAGTAAATTTAAAGGGAAACTTTTTTTTTTAATAATACAGGTGGCACACACTTGTAATTCCATTGACTTGGAAGGCTGGAACAGGAAGATCACAAGTTCAAAGCCAGCCTCAGCAACTTAGCAAAACTCTGTCTCAAAAACATAAAAAGTTCTGGAAATCTAGCTTGGTGATAAAGCACCCTGAGGATAAATCTCCAGTGTGAAAAAATAAAATTAAAAATACACAGAAAAAGGATGCTGTACAATTTTTATTAATGCAGAAGTATATGTGAATTACAGAGTTGTTTTTAAACTTTGTTTATGTACTCTTATAGAATCCTCAAATCAGAAATCTCATCTGGTTCATCTTTTGAAAGATGTTACAAAAAATTCATAATAATATTTGTGTTCCCAGAGAATGAAATACCTATTATTTTTGAAGGTATCAGTAATTTGGTATTGCAATGATTAAATCTGTAGGATCAGGAATGATCAGGAATGATAGAAGCCACAGGAGAAACAAAGACTTGTGGTTCCACAGAGGTTTGGGAAGATTTCCCTTTAAATTAAGAGTGCCGTAGAGTACTAAAAAATTATTCATTCCGTTTTTCAACTGTCAAATATCCATGTCGATAAATTTTAGAACCTGTTCAAGGGGACAACAAGAGGGCTTGCCCACAATCACACAACAAATCAGAAAAACATGTGGGGATTTGGGATATCTTGTGATCTATTTGAAAAGCTTTTTAATCCTTGGAGAAATAGGGTATCTTCTCTAAGAGTTAGTGGAAAAGATGTCAGTATTGTTTCTTGGCCCCTTCTTTATAGTATTCCTCTTTCTGACTTTTTTTTTTTACTCTTTCTGGTTTATTTTAAATTCATAGAAAATATAGGTAAATGTTTTTATATAAGCTACATGTTTTATAAATATCAGAATGTTGGAAAACTAAAAAAAAACCATACTCATTTATATGATATACTGTGTAGGAATACATGAATTTCCTCAAAGTCATCAATTCAATTTAAATCTCACCAAATAAATTCAATTTTAATTTTACTTAGTATTGATCTCCAATGAAGTTAGTTCAGGCTCTTTGGAGAGGTGTTATCTATTACAGCAATCACCACTCAGAGAGCCAGAGGAGCAAGTGAATCAGAGAAACTATTTGCAAATGGCCAAAAACAAACTGATACTTTTAGGTAGAAGAGAATCTCTAACACAGAGAAAGTATAAGCCTATTTATTTTTTTTCTGCTAATCATAGTGGTTTCTCTTCAGCCAGACAATATAAGGCTGATTGTGTTGTTATGGAACAGCCATTTGAAGGCTTAGAAAAATCTTTCTTGGAAATGCCCTTTCATTCATTGGCTCTGGTACAACATAAAGATCCCTGTATAGCCTTTTGCTGACATACTTCTTTCATACTACCTATTCTTTTTCAGATAGTTTTTTTCTGGGGCAATTATGAAGACTCCCAGTCTGACTGAAGTCAGGAGTTACTAGGGAAGGGCAATTGGCAAGCAGAGGAAGGATTGCCCATTAGAGAGCCCTGAGCCTCCATTCTGACTTGGTTTAACCACAGAAGGTTGCAGATCCAGTGTGGCATTCTAAATAATGAGAAGCAAAACTGACAAACAACTCAGTCTGTTTTGTTATGACTGTGGCTGTTTGAGCCAAAGATAAAAATATAGCAATGTGATAAAAACTATCCAAGTCTTCATATCATTTTCACCATTTTTTGAAAGTTAAAAATGTTTTGTGATGCCTATTATAGGCTATCATGGAGCACTAAGTATTTTATATCCAATAATAACCAAGAATTTCCAGTAATGCCTCTTTTTTGTGCTATTTATAAAAGTATATTGAATGATTCTCCAACATTATTAGCCTTGGGAAAAAAAATTACATCATTATTTCTTTTTTTCTTTGGGAAAAATATTCTATTAAACAAGCACAATAAATATTCATTGTATTATATGTATTATTATTTAAAATAACAGTAAAAATGAATACTCTTTGCCCTCCTTAAGAAATAAAATACTACAAATGTCCTGGAAGCCCTCTGCGTACCCATTCCTGGCCCCAGTCCCTTTTCTGGCCACTTAAGAAAACCACTAATCTGACTGTTTTAGTTTTTATGTCCTTGCTATTCTTTGTAGGCTTACTATACATAACTGTGGAATTCCTAATAGTATATTATTTTCTTTAACACTTTACATAATAGAATAACACTGTATGGGGCTGGGGTTGTGGCGCAGTGGTAGCGTGCTCGCCTAGCACGTGGGAGGCGCTGGGTTCGATCCTCAGCACCACATACAAATAAAAATAAAGATATTCTGTCCACCTACAACTAAAAAATAAATATTTAAAAAAAAAAGAATAACACTGTATGTACATATATTTTTTGTGTCTGGGATCAACATTATAATTAAAGGATTGGTCCACTTTGACATAGCTGTAATTAACCCATTTCAACTGTTATTATCTCATTGGATATTAACATATTTTTCCATTCTGGGACATTATCCCTCAAGTTATGCATCCATGGATTCAATCAAACATAGAATAAAAACATTTGGGAAAACACTGAATATATACTGAACATATACCGACTTTTTTTCTTGTCATTATTCCCTAAATGACATAGTATAACAAATATTTACATAGCATTTACATTGGATTAGGCATTATAAATAATCTAGAAATGATTTTAAGAATAGAGAAGATGTGTGTAGGTTATATGCAAATACTACACCATTTTTTAGTAAGAACTTAAGCATTGGAAGATTCTGATATCCCTGCATAATACTGAAACTAAATTCCATAAGTACTGAGGGAAACTGTATTGACATTTGGGTTAATTTCAGTTTTTTTGATATAATAAGTAATATCACTTTTCTTTTGGTGGACATTGGCAGTAAATTCTCAAGAATGAAATCAACCAAATTATGTTATGAAAATGTATGTATATTTCCATGTATTCTACTTTTATGTATAATTATAATATACCAATAAAATTAATTTTTAAAAGAAGAATATACATCTAAAAGTAAAATTTCTAAGTCATAGTATGTGTCACAACTTACTAAATAATGTCAAGTATTTTTCTAATGTGGCTGAAATAATTTGTATTCCCATCAACAGTATATATAAAATTTTCTATTTTTCTACATCAACACTTGATATTAATACATATTCTAACTTTTGCCAGTCTGATAGATTCAAACTAATATTTCATTGTGTTTGTAACTTGCATTTGAGGTTGATTAAATTTTTATTGATTCATTTTATTGACCAGAAAGGTATTGTCTTCTCTGAAATATCTACTAATATTCTTTTGCTTTTTTATTTGCTTTGTTATTAATTGGTATTTATTTCATAATTATTGTTATCACATTAGTTCATATTTTATAGAAAAGTAATCTTTTCTTATTTTTACATGCCAGAATTATCTTGTAGTTTGTGGCATGTTTTTTTTTGGCAGGGTGGGGTACTGGGGATTGAACTCAGGAGTGCTCAACCACTGAGCCACATCCTTGGCCCTATTTTGTGTTTTATTCAGAGATAGGGTCTCAATGAGTTGCTTAGCACCTCACTTTTTTGCTGAGGCTGGCTTTGAGCTCACGATTCTCCTGTGTAAGACTACCAAAGTGCTGGGATTACTGGTGTGTTCCACTGCGCCTAGCTGGCATGTTTTTCTGTTTCTTGATTATTTGCTTTGATAAAGTTCTTAACTTAAAAGTAAAAGAATTTATCAATAATTTTCTTTATGGTTTGTGCTTCTTTATTCTTTGTCAAAAAGTTTCCTCTGAATTTTGAGGTTATAAACATATGCTCCTTTATGGTCTCCAAATATTTCAGCATTCTTTCCTTTATTTATTTGTTGTTTTTAGATATACATGACAGTTAGGTGTATTTTGACATATTATACATAGATGGAGTGCAACCTATTACAATTTTGGTCTCATTCTTGTGGTTGAACATGCCGTGGAGTTATACTTGTAGTGCGTGTATATAGGAATACAGGAAATTTTTGTTTGATCCATTCTACTGTCTTTCCTGTTCTTATCCTTACTCCCTTCCCTTCATTCCTCTTTGTCTAATCTATACTTCCCCTCCCTACTCTCCCTTGTCATGGGTTAGCATCCACATATCAGAGAGAACGTTCTTTTCTTATGTTAGCATTTTTTTCTTCCGTACCTGACCGTCATGAATTATATAGGTTTGAGACCAACTTTATATTTTTAATATAATCAGTCTCAGAACCATTTATTACATAATCCATCTTTTCTCACTCTTCAGCAATGCCACCTCATGAATCAACTTCCATATACACACAACTCAGTTCTGGACTTAATTCTGATTTACTGCTCAATTTGTCTTTGTATGAGTGAATATAATAGTATTTAATTGACTGTAGGTTTTAATAAGTTTTGTTTTATGGTAGGGAATGCTCCCCATGCTGTTCTTCATCTACTTGAATTATTTTAGCCAATCTTTGTCCTTTATTATTCTATACTTTATTATAGACTGTGGTCTTCAGGTTCTGTTCAACTTTTGTGACTGATTGATTTTTCAGAATCAATGTAAGCTCGATGTAAGGGTGAATGATAGCCTTCTCTCTGCAAATGTGGTATGCTCCTCCATGTATCTTGCTATTTACTAGTATATTTATTTATTTATTTATTTATTTATTTATTTATTTATTTATTTATTTGATACTGGGGATTGAACTCAGGAGCACTCAACCACTAAGCCACATCCCCAGCCCTATTTTGTGTTTTATGTAGAGATGTGTCTCACTGAGTTGCTTAGTGTCTCGCTGTTGCTGAGGCTGGTTTTGAACTTACGATTCTCCTGTCTCAGCCTCCCTTAGTACTGGGATGACAGGCGTGCACCACCACGTCCAGCTACTAGTACTTTTGAACAACTACTTATACAATCCTACATAAAGGTTTTGCTTTTGTTAGATTTGTTCTTGCAATTCTTGTTCCTAATTTAAAATTGTTAACCAATTTTAAATTGTTTATATTTCTTCTTGGTGTATGCAACCATTAAATTGATATTTTTACCTGATAATTTTGCTGACAAAGAGAATAGAGAGGAAATGGGAATAGGAAAGACAGTAGGATGAATCAGACATAACTTTCCTATGTTTGTATATGAATACAAGACCAGCATAACTCTACATTATGTACAACCACATGAATGGGAAGTTATACTCCATGTATGTATGATATGTCAAATTACATTCTACTGTCATATATAATTCTACTGTCATATATAACTAAAAAAACAAAAAATTTTGCTGAAATGTAACTTATTCTTATTTTCTAAATGCTATTTTTAATATAAAAATTATAATGCCAATGAATCATATAAACAAACATTCTATATCTAGGCAAACGCCAACTTAACCATTTTTTTTTTTGCACATTGCTGGATACAATTTACTAGTAAGTTAGCTAGGACCTTTGTGTCTTTGTTCATGCATGAGATAGTCTGTAATTATCTTTTATGCTGTATTCCTTTTCTAGTGCATATCAAGTTTATGTTAGTTTTATATTTGTAAAATGTGTTGGAGAGTGTTATCTCTTATATTATTCTCTAGAAGAATTTGTATCAGGTTAGAATAAATCATTCCCCAAAGGTTTGATAGAACTTGCATGTGAAAGCATCTGGACTTGAAGTTTTCTTTGTGGGAAAACATTTTAAATTACATATTTTATCTCATTTATAGTAATAGGACTCAAAGTTTTATGCTATAATTAATGAGTCAATCTGAACATTTCTTTGAAAAATTTATGTATTTTCATAATGTTCCATTTCTTTTAAGTTGCAAAGTTCTTCATAATAAATTCTATCTTACCTTTTTGTTTCTTTTTGTTTGTTTGTTTAGATTTTTTAGTACTAAGAATTGAACCCAGCAGTGCTATAACACTGAGTCATCACCAACATTTTTTGTTTTTAGACAGGGTCTTGCTAAGTTAATAAGATTGACCCCAAATTTTCAATACCTCCTGTCTCAGCCTCCTGAGTCTCTGAGATTGTAAGAAGGTATCACTGTGCCCAGTTCTTTTTATCTTTTTAACGTAAATTGCACAAATACTTCTTTCTTTTTTTTATTCCTGGCACTGTTATTTGTATTTTATTCATTTTGCTTAATGAATTGTAGTTTTGGCTTTTTCCTTTTGTTTTGGCTCCTATAATTTACTATTTGAATTTATTCTGTTATTTATTATTTATATAAGTTTTATAATTTCTGAAGTTGAATGCCTAATTTCCAGACTTTCCTCTTTTCTAATATAAGCTTTTAAAGTAATAAACTGATGTAGATTTATTGCTATAAATATTATTTTATTGAAATATAATCCATAGAAAAAAATGCACATATAAGTTTTCATTTTGATGAGTTTTGGCAACTTTGTATGTCCATGTAATACTATCCATATGGACACAAACAGAACATGTCTGTCACACCAGAATCTTCCAACATACTCTACTTCCTTCAATGCTCCTCTCAGAGACGTCTTTCACTATAGATTAGTTTTGCTTGTCTTAGACTTCATATAAATGGAGTACTATAATATCTATATATATATTGTGTCCGTATTGCTGCACATATCAATAATTTTTTATTGCTAAGTAGTATTCTATCATATGAATGTATCAAAATTTATGTATTCATTTTTCTATTAATAAACATTGAAGTTGTTTTCAGCTTAGGGTTCTTATATATAACATTTTTATAATGTCTCATTACTTTTGTTCATTTAGAAATTGGATTTATTGTCTTAATGATCATTGTGAAGAATTTTTATGTTTTCTAGATTCAAGTTCTTTATCAGACATGTTTCACAAATATTGTTTCATAATCTCTGGCTTGAATTTTTATTTTCTGAGTGATATATTTTAGTGAGTACAGTATTTAATTTTAAAGAAGTTCAATTTGAATATTCTTATTATTTGGTTTCTATTTTTTTGTTTTTGTTCTGTCAAAAAAACTTTGACTCCTCCAAGATAGTGTTTAAATTTTTTTCTTAAAGAAACTTAATTATTCTAACTTTCTATTTATAATTGTGATCCATATTAATTTCATTTGTGTATAGAATGAGAGATGGTCAAACTTTTAACCTTTGAAATTTTTGGTTGAAATTGTTAAACTTTGAAATTTTTGGTTGATTACATTTTATTTCTAAACATCTTAATTGACTTGTCAATATCTGCTTAATAGTTTTCTTATATCTTCCTTAAAACATTTGATACTCAAACATTTTCTATTTAAAATGGAAATTATTAATTTCAGTAGCTTAATTATTTTAGGATCTCATTTTTTTCATCGATTTTTACTGGTTTTCAGTCTTTTATGAGGTCTTGGGTTTGTGTGTATGCATTTTTGCGTGTTTTGTGTCTTTGTTTTTAAAATTTGAGCTAGACTTTCATTTTGGGGAGATCTTGGAGCCTCGATTTATAATAGGTCCTTAGGAAAGAGTCCATTCTTGTTTCTGTCGTGTGATTATATGCACTCTTAATCAATTGCCTTCTAAAAAAACTTAGCTATTTACTGTGCTCAATAATTTTATGTTAAATTTCTCTGCACAGCTAGGAGGTAGGTATCACTATAGTTTTACAGGAAAAAAAAATTTAAAGTTTACATGCATAGTGGCAATCTTTATAAATAATAGTGTCAAATTATATAAAAGACTTTAGAATACATAAACATTAATGGAAACTGAGTCTATAATTTCATTTTGTACCATTTTGTAATTTAGTGATCTTTATCAAAAAAGACTCTCAGGGGCTGGGGCTGTGGCTCAGTGGTAGAGCGCTTGCCTCGCATGCATGAGGCACTGGGTTCGATCCTCAGCACCACATAAAAATAAATAAAGACATTGCGTCCATCTACAACCAAAAAAATATTTAAAAACAAAAAAGACTCTCAGTATTACAATATACAGCTCAGTTTAAAGTGAAATTAAAACTTCAAAATATACTAACTGGTCCCTAAAAATAATCAAGTAAGATAATTTAAAAAATAAGTAAATAAAGAGCTTCAGTAGGTAAAAGGTCTTTTCTGAAGATGAAGTATATTGGAATTAATGTCAGACTGCATCTTACCAGACTCTTCTCTTTGGCTGACGATATATCATGGTCTTTTAAGTCAACGTGTTACAATTTGTGAGTTTTATACACAGTAAAATATTATAAGCTCCCAAACCAATGCTTTGGGTGAATGCCTATGAAAGCAGCTTGGTTTCATAGATATACTAAAAAGTAAGAGGCTAATAATGATGGAAACTGAAGTTGTGAAAGAAAGTGAAAGGTTCATTTCAGGGCTATGGCTTTTTTCCAGTTTCCACACTCTGATGCTTCCAAAGTGAAGAAGTTGCTGGAATGATGATTAAAGGAACAGAAAAATGAATGGACTAAGACCAATTAGTCTGAGTGTTCTCCATCCTCACTTTCACCTGTTGGGAAGAGTGACCCTGCTAAGAAAGGAATTGAATAGAATCACACTTCAATAGGACAACTAAGTAATATTTTCAGCTCAATTTCAGTAAAATTCAGCAGGAGTCAGTGAGATTTTTATTTGCAGTGACAGAAACACCATATTACAAAGAGATCAAAGCCTCTTCAGAAGAATCTAAAAATTGGAAGTTTTGAACTTTTCTAGGTATATGATAAGTGAATTTATCCTTTAATTTAGAGCTAACACCATCAAACAAAGACCCTTTTTCACCTTCATAGATTATGTAGTTATTTAAAATGAAATGTCTTTTAGAAATGTCCTTGTCTAAGTAAAATAATGTCCCCATCCACATGTCTACCTCTGTTCTAGCTACTTAGAGATGTGTCAAATTATTACTGCATTTACATTCAGAAGTTTATGTCACCTGGTTCCAAGTTCAGGACATACATAAAATGTTAAAAATATAAATTATTTCTAGTAATCCAATAATAGCTGCAAGGTGAAGCCCAATGGAAAAATTTCCAAGCCCATACAATTAGAAGAATGACATGGTAAAGTAACAAATGATCTTAAAGACCTATTAGCTAAGCAAATCGATTAATATTAATTCTTAGCAATTTGAGGCTGATGGCTTTGCTTATAAGAGGCAGAAGCACCAGGAGACAAAGGAAGTTTCCTAACATCAGAAAGGAAATGAGGTTCTCTAGATTTCACAAGTAATTAAAATCTCCAGCTTATGTTCTTGAAATTTTCCAGGTAACATCTGTATAGAAAGTCTATTGAGACAGATTCTTAGGCATCAGAACTACATGAACTATACTCTCAACTTCATCAAAGAAGCTGAAACCTAAGGGTAACTAGCGAACTACTGGATTTCAAAAGATCAGGTATAACTGGATAATAGGAATGCCAGGGACAATATAAGTATGGATGCAATATGTATGTTGTACATGCAGCAGGAGGTTTTTTTGTGTGTGGTACTGGGGTTGTACCCAGGAGCACTTTACCACTGGGCTACATGCCCATTTGTTTTTATTTTTTGTTTTGAGACATGGTCTCCAGGCTGGCTTTGAACTTGTGATACTCCTACCTCAGCTTCCCTAGTCACTGGAATTACAGGCATGCACCACAATGTAAGGTGTGATAGGATTTTTTTTAAGAAAGATCTTTGTAGTATTAAAATATAAGTAAAAGTATAAAATATGTATGAATGCACACTGATATAAATAAATAAATTTATTAAAAAATATTCCTTGTGAAAGGACATCACATAATATATGTGGATACTCCTCTCTCCATGAAGTAGTTTCATCTTTTTCCCCCAAAATAGGCTAGACTTAGACATTTATTTCTTGAAATAGACTGAAGAAAGGGAAAAAGAAAAACAGCAACTTTTCAGTGGAGAAACAGAAAGTGATGAAGGTTAATAGCACCACTGATCTCAGAAGGATATCATGTGTCCCTGATAAGATGTGCTAAGAAAGGCACTCCACCTCCTTGATTTCGTTTGTTTGTTTTTTTTGTATATCAATAATTCTACTCTAATGAGAGCAATATCAGAAAATTCCAGACTAGGAGACATTCTACAGGATACCTAGCCAATACTTTTCAAAACTATCAAGGTCATGAAAAAGAAGGAAAGACTGAGAAGATGTCATGAGCAACAATACTGGGGACACATAAGAACTTAATACTATATGGTCACAAGAGGCAAAACCTGGAACTGAAAGGACTTCAGTGAAGAAACATATAAAATTCAAATAAATTCTGGAATTTATTCAACATACTAATATACAACATAAGATTATTTGTTTTTTGTTTGTTTAGATTCTTCATTTTGACCATGGTAATGGAAATTGCTAGCTAAAGGAGAAACAAAAGGAAAGCCAGCCACACACTCTGTACTATGTTTCAAAGATTTCTGTAAATGATAATTAATCCAAAATAAAAACTTAACTTTAAAAATCAAGCTATGGCCAAGGACCAAAAGCAACATAAATGTAAAAATAAGACTGCTGTCGTGAAACTGGACTCACTAGTATTTATGGAGATAGAAACTGGAATGCCTCAAGGCTCGTTGTAGTACTTGAGTGTCTCACATGAGATGGATGTAATTGTCATATTGAGCAGCTCTGTGTCTAAAGCAATCAAGATACATTGACAAAAGGGGCTCTATGCTAATATCTAACAGGTCATGGTGCTACTAGGGGCATTAACAGAAGCTTGTGGGGAGGAGAGTTACTGGTGTGAATAAAAAAATCAGACATATTGAGCAATAAAGCCATGTCATCACTTTTCAAAATGTTAGTTCATATACCTGAAATCCATTTATTGAAGGTGACAGTGTGTCCCCTTGAAGAACCTTATAGATAGTAAATACTAATCTAGATAAATATAGATAGTAAATACTAATCTAATTTATTTTTCTTCCAAGAAGCTTGTAGCCATTTACTATGGCAACCATTCACTAAAAAGAATGAGAAACCTAGATTTTAAAATACATTTTTGCATTGTACTTTTTCCTTTTAATTGACAGATAATAATTATACATGTTTATGGGGCAAAGAGTGATAATTTGATACATGTACAATGTGTGATGATCAAATTAGGGTAATGAGCAATTCCATCTCCTCATTCATTTATCATTTTTTTGTGCTTGGAGATTTCAAATACTTCCCCTATAATTCTTTAGAAAATACACAACAGTTTTAGAGTAAACTATACCTTTAGATAACTGTTGAATAGTGGATTGAATTAGTATAGATAGTATGGCACTGAAGATGTCATAATGATTCTTCATTTCATGTACTATGTTACAGAGGAGTGATAATAAATAAAATTATTGTTTACTTCTGTTTCATTATAGGTCCAACAAGTCTGAAGACTCATCTTAGAATGGCATACCAAACCCTACACTTCTAATTGGAATAAATGCATTGGAATTCTGGCATTGGTTCAATAACCCATAGAGTAATGTCCACTGTGATAGGTGAGATTATGTGGAAACTCCCCAAATTGTTTTAGGTACTGGTCACAGAAGAGTAAACAAAAAACAAACTGCATCTTAAGAATATTTACACAGATAAGAGCCACTACCAAAGTTTTATAGGATGTAGAACTGGCCATCTCAATCAAATCACTTCAACAGTTATAATATTAGGTCCATAAAAGAAAAACACATATATCATGAGTAAATGATGGGGAGTAGCATATATATAACAAACTAGCAACCTCATCAATCAAGAGAAACATCAAAGCTGAATGTGGAATTCTTACCGGAGCAGTTTAATACAACTTCTGGTGATTGCCAAATGCTTACTTCCATACCCATCAGTGCAGACAATCAAAACCAGTTAGCTGTTTAAATGCAGTACATAGTGACCATTTTTTGCCATAAAACTTTATTTATTCTCATGTTTTCTTTTATGATTTAGTCTACCAGAAGCTTGATTGGCTTGGTATTCCCCATTACATTGCATTGAAGCATTAAATTAATGGTATCATGTTAATTGAATGTACTAAGCAATAAATGTCATGGGATTTATATGCCTAGTCCTGATGTGATAGGCTAATATTAAATACTTATAAGATTCATGAGCCTAATCAGTGAAGTTTGTGTTGGTACCCTGACTGGATATTGCCATAATATCTCTAATTTTAGAAAAGGAATAAATTGTTCAACCCATACTTCCTACCACTATGATAATATCACAGAATTAAGTGGGCTTTATTCAATTTGTGGGGGGCATATTATACTGCACATGGAAATATTGTTTTGAGTAATTTATGGCATGACTCATGTACATACTTTTTGAGTAGAACACAGAATAAGAAAAGATTTTGGAACATTTTACACTGTGGTACAAGCTGCCCTGTATCTTGGACAAAATGATCCTGAAAATCTAATGGTGCACAAAACATTTGAAGAGGATAAATATGCTGTGTTTGTTCTCCATCAAGACATAATAAAGAGAATTATAGCCTCTGGGACAGGAGTCCCCAATGTTTCTCCTTTGCTAGCAAAGCAGTAAACCTTCTTTTTCTTTTTTCTCAAAGCCATGTTCTCATTATTAAATTGGCATTGGGGACAAGGATGAAGTTTTCAGCAACAAATTTGGCACCACATATTGGACCTGAGAGCAGCCTCCACTTCAGCTTTCTTGGCAGGCCTGGCTCTCCAAGTAACCCTACTTCCATGCTGAGGATGCAAGTGCTGGCGGACTTGGTGAGAATCACCTGCAGGAGAGTTAGGAGATTTAGATGTTTGTCTCAGGTTGAACCAGAACAGCTATTACTACAAGTAAAGGGAAGGACTGAAGGATTATCCCAGAAGCTGCTGAAATTCCTTTTACTTTGGGGAACTCCTGCCTTCTCTCACTGAATGGTACAGGTTGCTCCATTGTGGTCTACTTCGAGAAAAAGGAAACTGAACTCAGTAAAGTTGAGACACCCTTGGTCATTCAGTAAGTCCCCCAGTGTGCATGCAAAGGCCCTTCATTCCACACATATGGTTCCTCTTCACAGGGACATCTAGTCCTTCTTTCTGAGGACATCTGTGGCACCACTGGTATAAGAATCATGGTTAAGTGGGACTTGAGAACCTAGGGATATTTACAACTTTCTAGTCTGTTCTAGATTCTAATCAGTTTGTTGGCCTTGGGTTTGGGAATTCTCTCAGGTTGTCTCTCTGTGTTTTTGTTTTGTTTATATCTGTTAATGCCCTTTTTAAGACATGGCCAATACTGTATTGATCCTATAAGTAGGATCTTGGGAAAGATCTTCACTGGTCAATTTAAAGGTTACCATCTCTTGGCCATGGTTTTGGGGTACATCTCTAGTTGTCTCTCTGTCTCTTTTTTATACAATCTTGCAATTGGAGTTGGTCTGTCAGAGATAAAGTTAAGTTGGAGGGCCACCTATAGGTATAAGCCTGTCTAAGATGTTTTACTCTAAGGATCTGGTTTTCCAATAGCTTTCTGGATTATTATACAATCTTGCAGTTGGAGGTGGTCTTTCAAAGGTAAAGTAAGTGGAAGAAAATTTGTATGTGTAGGTCTGTGTGTTTTAAAGTTTCCTTTTTTCAGCCCTGGTTTCAGTGATCTTCTCTCATCTGTGGGTTTTTCTTTCCTTTTCTGTTCTTTTCTTTCTTTTATCTTTTTGTATTTGTTACTGGCCCTTTAAGACACAGATCATGCTGACTTGGTCTTACTGGTAGTCTCTTGAGTAGAGAGAACTTGGCTAAATGAGCCACCTATGGGTATAAGCCTGTCTAAGAGAAAGATGTTTACTGTAATACAATCTGGATTTTGAACAATTTTTCTGGATTATTATACAATCTTGACATTGAAATCAGGGGTAAAGTATATGAAAGAGATTCTATATGTACAGGCATTTATGCAGTTGCATGATAATAGTTCTGAACCATCAGAAACAAAGTTGAAGGTG
>PVHX01031477.1:0-14821 GCA_004024805.1 Geosciurus inauris | reverse complement strand
ACCAAGCACTTGCACACCCTGTGCAGATTTGGGGCATGCAGTGGTCAAAGTGTCTCTGGCTAGCTGTGTCTCCTGTGTATCACCAGGTCCAACTGGTGGTTACATCAGGTGCCACCCCTCCCCCTGGGAAATTCTGTGCTTTACCAAGCTTCCTCATGGCTGGGTCCCCCAAAACCCTGTGGGGGTTTGCAGCCCCATGGGGTATGCTTGCGTCACATTTCTCTCCTATCTTGCAGCCTGTTACAAAGATACCAGAGGAAAGGCATCCAAAGGTCTGCCAGCTCTTTACTCACATTTCCCCCCGCTCCCAGCTTTCATTTGACAATGAGCTAAAGGGTCTAAAAGAAATCCAGTGCTATTCATGGGTCCACTTGCCTTTGGTTGCCTAAAGTTTCCTAAAGCTGACCCTTGCTTGCCTGACCTCTTTTCTCTTTGACAAGTTCTCTCTGTGGCTTCCTCCTCTGCTAAGTCCACTCTCCAGGCCACCAGACACGTTCAGGAAAGAACCAAAGGTTGGGCTTTATTTGTGAGCTTTCTCTGCACTGAAAAACCTTTCAAGTCCTTTCACAGTCACGCTGCATTTTCCTGATGCTTGTGGTATTTTGATTACAAATGTCCTCTTAGTGTTGAGAGGCTATCATGAACAAAACAGCTAAAACTGAGAGATGGGAAGATAGGTGAGCCTTTAATATCATGAAGAAAAATTGAGTCCATTTGCTTTCTCGTTGTTATGGCTTATTACTTCAGATAGTAAATGAATAATCTATGGTAATATTATATGAATAATCCATGAAGATTTTATTCCCAAGTCCTCTTCTGACCACTTAAATTTTAAATCCCTTTCTCAATCCGTATGTGAAGTAAAAGATGGGCTTTCTGAAGAGAAATATATGAAACAAAACAAATATATTTTACATAGGATCTAGGCTTTAGAATCCAAAAATGAAGAATGCCATAAAATTTTTCTAAAGAATTATAGTTAAACAAACCATGAACCAGAACTTGTAGGGCATTTGGATTCGATCTTGCTTTTTCTGACTAGTTTTTAGCACATATCTTGATTGCACTTACCCCAAAGAACATATTTTAATTGTAATAAAACCAAAATGTTCTCTTCTCATTTTACTTCGTAGAATATCAATGATCCTTTAAAACTGAGGAACCAATAATTAACATTCTTTCTTGAAAACATATTTTTTAACTTTCAAAGAAAGTCTTATAATTGTTTATTAAATAGAAAAAAAAGCTAAAACCCATTTAGTGCCAAGGATGAAAGTCTGGAGATGGAGTCACAAAGCTCTGGGGAACGCTCCCCAGCATTCTGACTCCCACGGGCAGTGATATCATAATGTCCTAGTTAGTCTTAAGACCTCCTGTGACACAGGAAGGAAGCTCTGAGAAGAAGTCAGAGATCACTGGATAAATCACAACAATTTCCCAATGAGTTTTATATTTTTTATTTTTTTATCTGGGTTTTTCCCTTCAGGGATTAGCAACTTCAAACCCAACATGGAAGGTGAGTAAACATTTCAAACATCACAGAATGGTAGATGTGAAGGATTAGCCTTAATCATGGAACACTGGTATGTGGCAGATTTCTACAGGATGATATAAAGGTTATTGAGGGACACAGCATAACTTAGATTTTAAATTGCTCTCTCAAATTATTTGTGAAACATTGTGGTGAAAAACAGAAAGTTGCAAAGGGAAGCAACATATTTCTGATCTATGGTGTGTTGTACATTTTTTAGAGTTCCTTGAAACAAATTCTTCTGATGAAGATTATTATAAAGAAGATGAAAATGTGGATAATAATATTACCATAAATGAAGAAGGAAACAATAATGAAATCATTCCTTTTATACAACATGAAGAAGAAATGAATATGGATAATACTCCTGCTAATGAGAAAACTGGCAATTATTACAAAGATATAAAACAATGTAAGACTTTTAAGTTAATAGCAATGTATAAAAAAAACCTGCAACAACAATAGAATTTTACAGCTTTGATTTACCTTAACTCACCTTTCTAAATACCCATAATCATTTGGCTTCCTGCTACTTAAATTCTGATTTACCACATACGCTTTTCAGCATGTAAAATGAAATTCTTATTTCCTATAGTTTATTTCCTGAGATGGTGGAAGTTTAGCAGGGTTCTCCTGGTGATTATTCTATCTTCTGTGATTCATCACAGCCTTGTGGCTACTTACACACATTAGTAAAAACTTATCTGGTTTGATGATGAGTTAAGCCAAATGTATCTAGAGGTGTGTGTTGGTTCCCTAAAGCTTATGAAACAAAGTACGACAGTGAGTACTCAGAGGCCCAAAGCGGTGGAAATCTCTTTTCCCATGGTTCTGGATACTGGAAGTCCAAAATCCAAATGTAAGTGGATCCAGTAAAAGCTATCCCCAAAGCCATGAGAGGAGAATCCCTCTTTGCCTCTTCCAGCTTCTGCAGCCCCAGGTGTGCCTTGGCTTGTGACAGGATCTCTCTCTTCAGTCTCTGCCTCACCCTCCTCACAGGGTGCTCTTCCTGTGTCTCTGTTCACACTTCATCGTCCTCATAAGGACATCAGCCATCTGATTAAGAGCCTACCCTACTGCAGTATGACTTCATCTTAATTACATCTTCAACAAACCTGTTTCCAAATAAGGCTACATTCTGAGGTACCAGGAGTTAAGACTTCAACATAGGCTTTGTGGGGGCGGGCTGGGAAGGGTGGACACAATTCAACCTATAACAACCTTATTTGTAGATACTTGGAAGTTCCACTGAAATTTATTTTTTTAACTCATCATTCCTTTATATGAGTTTCCTTTCCACATTGTTATATGGTATACTAGTCTAAAAAGTAAAAGCTTCATAAGAAGTTATTATTAAAACTAAAGACTAAGATCAAATTTAATTATTCTGGGATACTTATTCACATTAACCAAAGAAAAAAGAAAAACAATGAAGATATATATAATATATGTGTGTGTATATTTATGTATATATATATTCCAGTGCTTTGAAAATTATAATCAATAAGTTGTACTATTGTTTTCTCTTTTATTAATCAGTATCCCTCCTTTGTAGATGAAAATACATCCCTAATCACAGAGGTGTGATAGCAGGAACAGAGGCAAGAGTAATTCTAAATGACCTCTGGATCACCTCTGCATATAGATATGCAGAACAGAGCTATTCAAATAGGTCCTCTTCAGGATGTACCTCTTTTTGTACCAAACAAGATCTATAAATCAATTTGACAATACTTGACAATTATTTTGATTTTTAAAACTCTCAAATTTTATAATACATACAGAATACAAATGAGATTATACAAAGTACTTTTTTCATTTTAATAAGTCTTGAGCTCTTTTCACATCTACCTCATTATTTTTTTCATATTTAATTTATTTATTTGTTCTATTTAGGCTTACATGATAACAGTGCATTTTGATTCATTGTACACAGATAGAGGATAACATTTCATTTCTCTGGTTGTAAGTGATATAGAATCACAACATACATGCAGTCATACATAAAGCTAGGGCTATGATGACCATCATATTCCACCACGTTTACTGTCCCCATGCCCCCTCCCCCTTTACACCCCTGTGAACAGAGTTCCTCCATTGTTCCCATGTCCTTCCCCACATTATGGATCAGCATCCACTTATCAACAAGTACATTTGGCATTTGGTTTTCTGAGATTGGCTTACTTCACTTAGCATGATATTCTCCAACTCCATCCATTTACCTGCAAATGCCATAATTTTATTCTCTTTTATTGCTGAGTAATATTCCATTGTGTATATATGCCACAGTTTCTTTATCCATTCATCTATTGAAGGACATCTAGGTTGGTTCCATAGTTTAGCTATTGTGAATTGAGGTACTGTAAACATTGAAGTGGATGCATCAGTATAGTATGCTATTTTTAAGTCCTTTGTATATAGACTGAAGAGTGGGATAGCTGGGCCAAATGGTGGTTCCATTCCAAGTTTTCTAAGGAATCTCCATACTGCTTTCCAGATTGGTTGCACCAATTTGCAGTTCCATCAGCATTGTATGAGCATGCCTTTTTCCCCACAACCTCACCAACACTTATTGATGTTTGTATTCTTGATAATTGCCATTCCGACTGGTGTGAGATGAAATCTTAGGGTAGTTTTGATTTGCATTTCTCCGATTGCTAGAGATGTTGAACATTTTTTCGTATGTCTGTTAATTGATTGTATATCTTCTTCTGTGAAATTTGTGTTCAGCTCTTTGGCCCATTTATTGATTGGGTTGTTAGTTTTTTTGGTGATAAGTTTTCTGAGTTCTTTATATATCTTGGAGATTAGTGCTCTATTGGATGTGCGTGTGGTAAAGATTTGTTTCCAGAATGTCGGCTCTCTGTTCACTTCATTGATTATTTCTTTTGCTGAGAAGAAGCTTTTTAGTTTGAATCCATCCCATTTATTGATTCTTGATATTACTTCTTGTACTATAGGAGTCTTGTTAAGGAAGTATGGTCCTAATCCGACATGAGGAAGATTTGGGCCTATTTTTTCTTCTATTAGGCGTTGGGTCTCTGGTCTGATTACCAGGTCCTTGATTCACTTTGAGTTGAATTTTGTGCATGGTGAGAGATAGGGGTTTAGTTTCATTTTGCTGCATATGGATTTCCAGGTTTCCCAGCACCATTTGTTGAAGAGGCTATCTTTTCTCCAGTGTACGTGTTTGGCTCTTTTGTCTAGTATCAGATAACTGTATTTAAGTGGATTCATCTCTGTGTCTTCTATACCATTGGTCTACATGTCTATTTTGGTGCCAGTACCATGCCATTTTTGTTACTGTAGCTTTGTAGTATAATTTGAAGTCTGGTATTGTGATGCCTCCTGCTTTATTCTTCTTGCTAAGGATTGCTTTGGCTATTCCGGGTCTCTTACTCTTCCAAATGAATTTCATGATTGCTTTTTCTATTTCTATCAGGAATGATGTTGGGATTTTAATTGGAATCATATTGAATCTATATAGCACTTTAGGTAGTATAGCCATTTTGACAATATTGATTCTGCCTATCCAGGAGCATGGGAGATTTTTCCATCTTCTAAGGTTTTCTTCAATTTCTTGTAGACAATTCTTCTTCAGTGTTTTGTATTTTGCATTGTAGAGGTCTTTCACCTCTTTTGTTAAATCGATTCCCAAGTATTTTATTTTTTTGAGGCTATTGTGAATGGGATAGTTTTTCTAATTTCTCTTTCAGAGGGTTTATCACTGATGTGTAGAAATTCAATTGATTTATGGGTTTTGATTTTATATCCCACTACTTTGCTGAAATCATTTATTAATTCTAAAAGTTTTCTGGTAGAATTTTTTGGATCCTCTAAGTATAGAATCATGTCATCTGCAAATAATGATAATTTGAGTTTTTCTTTTCTGATTCGTATCCCTTTAATTTCTTTCATCTGTCTAATTGCTCTGGCTAGTGTTTCAAGGACTATGTTGAATAACAGTGGTGAGAGAGGGCATCCTTGTCTAGTTCCCATTTTTTTTTAACTTTTTTTAGTTTTTGATAGACTTTTATTTTATTTATTTATATATGGTGCTGAGAATTGAACCCAGTGCCTCACATGTGCTAGGCAAATGCTGTACCACTGAGCCACAATCCCAGCCCTAGTTCCCATTTTTAGAGGGAATGATTCCAATTTTTTTCCATTTAGGATGATGTTGGCCTTGGGTTTAGCATAGATAGCTTTTACAAAGTTGAGGTATGTTCCTACTATCCCAAGTTTTTCTAGTGTTTTGAAAGTAAAAAGGTGCTGTATTTTGTCAAATGCTTTCTCTGCATCGATTGATAAAATCATATGACTCTTATCTTTAAGTCTGTTGATGTGATGTATTATGTTTATTGATTTTCGTATGTTGAACCAACCTTGCATCCCTGGAATGAACCCCACTCGATCATGGTGCACTATTTTTTTGATATGTTTTTGTATGTGATTTGCCAGAATTTTATTGAGAATTTTTGCATCTATGTTCATCAGGGATATTGGTCTGAAGTTTTCTTTCTTTGATGTGTCTCTGTCTGGTTTTGGAATCAGAGTGATACTTGCCTCATAGAATGAGTTTGGAAGGGTTCCTTCCTTTTCTAGTGCATGGAATAATTTGAGGAGTATTGGTATTAATTCTTCTTTGTAGGTCCTATAGAACTCGACTGAGAATCTGTCTGGTCCTGGGCTTTTCTTGGTTGATAGGCTTTTGATGGAGTCTTCTGTTTCCTTGCTTGAAATTGATCTGTTTAAGTCATGAATGTCCTCCTGGTTCAGTTTGGGTAGGTCATATGTCTCTAGAAATTTGTTGTTGTCTTCGGGGTTTTCTCTTTTACTGGAGTATAAATTTTCAAAATAGTTTCTAATTATCCTCTGTATTTCAATAGTGTCTGTTGTGATATGTCCTTTTTCATCATGAATTTTAGTAATTTGGGTCTTCTCTCTCCTTTTTGTTAGGATGGCTAAAGGTTTGTCAATTGTATTTATTTTTTGAAATAACCAGCTTTTTGTTTTGTCAATTTTTTGAATTGTTCCATTTGTTTCAATTTCATTGATTTCAGCACTGATTTTGATTATTTCCTGTCTTCTACTTCTTTTGGTGTTGATTCGTTCTTCATTTTCTAAGGCTTTGAGACGAAGAGTCAATTCATTTATTTGTGGACTTTTACTTCTTCTAATGAATGTTTAGTGCAATGAACTTTATCCTCTTAGCACTACCTTCATGGCATCTCAGAGATTTTGATATGTTGTATCAGAGTTTTCATTTGCCTCTAAGAATTTTTTTATCTCTTCCCTGATGTCTACTGTTATCCATGCATCATTCAACAGCATATTATTTAGTTTCCAGGTGATGATGTAGTTTCTGTTTTTTAATCTGTCATTGATTTGCAATTTTATTCCATTGTGGTCAGATAGGATGCAGGGTAGAATCTCTATTTTTTTGTATTTGCTAAGACTCGCTTTGTGACATAACATATGATCTATTTTGGAAAAAGATCCATGTGCTGCTTTGAAAAAAGTGTATTTGCTCATTGATGGATGGAACACTCCACATATGTCTGTTAAATCTAAATTATTGATAGTTTCATTGAAATCTATGGTTTATTTATTAAGTTTCTGTTTGGAAGATCTATCCAATGGTGAGAGAGCTGTGTTGAAATCTTCAAGTATTATCATGTTGTGGTCTATTTGATTCTTGTATTTAAGAAGGATTTGTTTGATATACATAGAAGACCCATTATTGGGGGCATAGATATTTATGATTGTTTTGTCTTGTTGATGTATGATTCCCTTAAGAAGTATGAAATGACCTTCTTTATCTCTTTCACCATCTTTGGTTTGAAGTTCACTTTATTTGATATGAGGATGGAAACTCCTGCTTGTTTGCAGGGTCCATGTGAGTGACATGTTTATTCCTACACTTTCACTTTCAGTCCATGGATGTCTTTTCCTGTGAGGTGAGTCTCTTGAAGACAGCATATTGTTGGGTCATTTTTTTAAATCCAGTCTGTCAGTCTATGTCTTTTAATTGGTGCATTTAGGCCATTTATATTCAGGGTTATTATTGAAATATGATTTGTAATTCCGGTCATTTTGGTTTGTTTTTGGTTTTTACCTTGAGTTGGTTTCTCTTTTGAATGGTCTTTCCTTTAGTGTAGTTCCTCTCTTTGTAAATTTTCATTGTTGGTTATCATTTCCTCCTCATGGAATATTTTGCCAAGAATGCTGTGTAGTGCAGGCTTTCTTGCTGTAAATTCTTTTAACTTTTGTTTATCACGGAAGGCTTTTATTTTTTCATCAAATCTGAAGTTCAGTTTTGCCGGATATAGGATTCTTGGTTGGCATCCATTTTCTTGCAGAGCTTGGAATATGTTGTTCCATGATCTCCTGGCTTTTAGGGTCTGGGCTGAAAAATCTGCTGAGATCCAAATTGGTCTCCTCTTATATGTAATCTGGTTCCTCTCTCTTGTGGCCTTTAAAATTCTATCCTTATTCTGTATGCTGGACATTTTTGTTATAATGTGCCTTGGTGTAGATCTGTTGTAATTTTGTACATTTGGTGTCCTGTAAGCCTCTTGTATTTGATTATCCAATTCATTTTTCATATTTGGGAAATTTTCTGATATTATTTCATTGAAGAGATTGTGCATTCCTTTGATTTGAAATTCTGCGCCTTCTTCTATCCCAATAAATCTTATATTTGGTCTTTTGATGGTGTGCCATATTTCTTGTATGTTCTGTTCATGATTTTTTACCATCTTCACTGTATGGTCAAGTTTATTTTCAAGATTGTATATCTTGTCTTCATTATCCTAGGTTCCGACTTCCAGGTGATCTAGTCTGCTGGTGATGCTTTTTACTGAGTTTTTAATTTGGTTTATTGTTTCCTTCATTTCAAGAATTTGTGATTGGTTTTTTTTTCATGATCTCTAGCTCTTTCTTAAAGTAATCTTTTGCTACTTGTAATTGCTTTCTTATCTCTTTGTTAGAATGATCAATGGCTGCCTTTATTTGCTCCCCTATTTCTTTGTTGGATTGATCAATTTTTGCCTGTAATTGCTCACTTATGTCATTCTTTAATTCGCTGATCATTTTAATCATGTACCTTCTGAATTCTTTGACATTTCATCAACTGTGTTGTCAATGGATTCTGATACAGTGGTATTGAGGTTTATTTGGGGCACTTTCTTCCTTGTTTTTTCATGTTGATTGTGTATATTCCTTTCTTGAAATACCAATCTGAGGTTTTGCAGCTTCTATCCTATAATCTTGTATTGACACTCCAGATTACCTGTGTCTCACCTTGGAGCTGCTTCTGTTCCCCCAGTGTCCCCAGATGGGCACTACTGCCACTAAATTTGGTGGTGAAAGTAGTGGACATACTTCTATAGGGCAGTGAGAGTGGCCTTGGCTGGCCTCCTGTGGCGGCCCCTGAGGGCTATTTTGCCCCTCTCTTGTGCTTCTGCTGGTGAGCAGGAACTTGGAGCAGAACTGGAGGCAGGCCCAGGTCTCACTTAGGCAGCGTCACAGGCAGGAGAGTCTGTGTGCAACCCTTACCATGAGTGTGAGCTCCCCTGGGGCAGAAGGCTAGTAGGCCCTGGTCTGCCTTCAGCTGGGCACCCCTGGCATTCCCTGAGGGCAGTTTTGGGCCTTCTATCTCGCCTGCCCATAGGAACTCCAGAGCAGAACTGGGGTGGGCCCAGAGCACACTTGGGTGGGGCCTGTTCACACTGGGATATCTGCAGGCGACTCTTACCCTGGGTGTGCCTTCCTCTGTGGCTGGTAGCTATCAGTCTCTGGTCAACCCTTGGTTAGACACCCATGGAGTTTCCCTGAGTTTGGGCTCCCCTGTGGCTAGCAGCCAGAAGTCCCTGGTCTCTCTTTGGCTGGACACCGGTGGAGATTCCTGAGGAAGGATTTGGGCCCTCTGTGGCTCCTGCTGGTCCCCAGGAACTCTGGAGCAGAACTGGGGCGGGCCCAGGCCACACTTGGGTGGGGCCATCTCACACTGGGGTCTCAGCAGTGACTCTTACCCTGAGTTTGGGCTCCCCTGTGGCTAGCAGTAGCAGTCCCCGGTCTCCCTTTGGCTGGACACCTGTGGAGTTTCCTGTGGGTGGATTTGGGCCTGCTGTGGCTCCTGCTGGTCCCTACCTCATTATTTTTAATGGATACACAGTACTCAATAAAATGATGCTCATTAATATATCAATTTTCTCACTAGAGAACACTAAGATTGTTTTTAATTTCCCCCTGTACATTCTTTTTATATATGCACTTGGATGTATTTTTCTTTGGTTAAAAGCTATATACTAAAATTGTTGAATATAAATGGCCTATATTTTTAAATACTGGTAGATTCCCCAAATTGCCTACAAAAATTATTCAGCAATTTACATTCCAAAAATTCTCCACAATGAATATCAACAATTATAATATTTTGAGTGTGATGACAAATATATTGTCTTTGCTTTTGTAATTTGCACTCTAATTACTTGTGTTATTGTTATTTTCCCCCATATTTAGTGGGTATTTTTAATTTATACATCTGTGACTTAACCTGTTAATATCTTGTCCATTTTTCTCTTAGTTTGGATTTTCATTGATTTGCAAGGACTCTTTCTGTGTATAATATAATAATTTTGTTTCTATGATAAATGCATTAATGATTTTCTCCCAGTCCATTGCTTATCTTTAAATTTGAGTATTTTTAATCTAGAGAAAACTTTCAGTTTTATAAAATCAATTCTGTTAATTCTCTTATAATCTCTACATTTTCTGTCTTGCTTAGACAGGCTTTCTCTAATCCAAGATGTTAACATTTTCCTAACATTTTATAATAATTTCCAATTTTTGTTTTTAGCTTAAATCTAATTATTTTTGTATATGACATAATATATGTTGAAACATATTTTTCAAAGAGGAGAGCTGATTATCTAACATTGATTCTCTCCTTATGTGAGACTCACATTTGATATGATCCCATTGTCATGTGAAATTAGGTCCACTGCTGCACTTTTTTTTTTTTTTTAACTGAACTGTCTATTCCCATGAAAATACCAAGGTATTTCAATATTTTTATTTTTGTAAATCACAACAGGAAAGTTGGGCTGTGATTGTTTTTTTTTTTTAATTTTGTATTTTCCCATAGATCTACCTCAGAAATTCCATGAAAATTATGTACATTAAACATGCACATGTATTTATGTATGCTCCAAATTTTCTGTTATCCATGAGATTTTGGAAACAAGAGACACATGTTTATATGTGTTCGGTTTGCAATATTGCCCCAATTTATTTTTACCCCTTGGTTGAGTGAATATGTTCATTAGCTTTGAACTGTAACCAACCTGACAGATAACTCCTAGGGGTAACATTCTTTATGTACATATGAAAATGGAAGTATATGTGGGAGATCTTGTTTGTTGTTTACATGGTTTTTAAGCTGAAGTGTTCCATGATCTCATAGGAGATTCAAATGAATGTTTCTTCTTTGGTTTTTGATAATATCAATACAAACAATAATTATATTACATATGTACAAATCTATTTTGGCATCTTTTCTGTACCAGCATATTTTTTCCAAGAATTTCCTCAATAATTGTTTCTTAAAGTCATTCAACTTAAGCATACTAGTTTGACTCTTCTACATATGAATTTTCTATTGTCCCTTGCCCCACTTCAATTTTTCTTTTTTCTTTTTTTTTGTAGGGAAGGGGGTTCTTGGGATTAAGTGCAGGGCTTTATAAATGTGAAGCAGGTGCTCTATCACTGAGTTAATTTGCCATCACTGTTTTGTTTATATTGAGACAGTAGCACATGTTGATGGCAAAATGTGATTCTCCTACCTCAGTCTTCCAAGTAGCTGGGATTACTGCTGTGCATTACTGTGCCCTGTGTGTCCCTCCCCATCCATCCTTCCTTCCTTTCTTACTATCTTTCTTTGAAGATGAAAAATGACTCCAATGTTTTATAAATCTTAAAAATTAGTAAATATGTTTTAAGAAAAACTCCTGTGAGAAAAATTTAATGAATAAGAAGTGACTTAGCTGGTTGCTGAAGACTTTTGATTTTATGTTTTTAGATGTGTTCACCACAAAAAATCCACAAGGTACAGAGTCCGAAATAACTGCCACAGCAACAACCGGTCTGAGATTTGCTGTTAAGAACTGTAAGTCCTAAAAGGCATTGTTGAATATGTGAAAAATCCTTAAAACACCAATAGAGAATAGTGTGTAGGAAAGAAGTCTTTTTTCCTAAACAAGACTAAAATTCTTGCTCTAAAGTAGATGCTATGATGCAGGGACCCAGCTACTTCTGGGTTATCCTTAGGGTTTTTCTCACGCTTCCTCCCACATTATACCCTGCGGCTCATGTCCATTGCCCTGAAAATTTCAAAAGGCGGAAAGGCTCTTATAATTCTAAACCTCATATTTTGGGTCACAATGGAAAGAAAAATCAAATAACTAAATTGAGGATTTTAAGAAATGATGCATCTTTCTCCAACTCACATTTTTGCTCCTTTCTGCTTTTTTATTTTTAACCTTCAAAAGCCTTGAGCAGAGAAGAAAGGGTTTCTGGCTATGGCAGTTTCAATACCAAGATAACCCTGACTGAAAAATTCTTTATTTTAATTAGGCATTGGTAATAATGGAATATTTCTGAGCAATTCCATACTTTGCAAGACAGTGATATTTCCAAGGCAAACAAATTAGATAATCCCTCATGGGAGTCTTGCTTGTGCACAGCAAATATCTTGAGATGTGTGGAACAAGATCCAGATAGTGGATACTCTCAAGCAGTGCAGGTAGCTCAAAACCTCTCAGAATGTGGGCTACTGAGAACCACAGGACTCAAGAAAAAGATGTCAAAACCCTAACTTGTACTCCCACAGTCCAGGCCAGGGCATTGTCACGGAAAGTTGGATAGGATAAGGAATTCCTGCAGTGTTCAAGGGGATTGTGAAAGAGGAGACACTCTGGTATGGGAGGGATTCTCTAGAGGACAGCCCCTCCAGGCAATGGAGATCTCCCTGATAACTTTGAAGAGCACTGGCTGAAGTATAGTCCCTAATGCTGGGAGGGAAAGCGGGTGAGCTGATGCTACCAGATGCTCCTCTCCCAAGAGGAGGATAATGATTGCCTAGCAGAGTTTAAAGATGACTTACCATTCATTTGAGTCCCCCTTGAATCAGCATCAACTCTAGTGATGGGTTTCCCTTTATACCCTTCCCTGTCAATAGTATACCTGAAATGAGTGTGTAGGCTCAGTCTGGATTCATTCTGCCTCTCTGTTCAACTCCCCACTCCTGAGAAAGTCTGAACTCCATATGGAACTTACACTAGCTTCTGCATTCAGCAGTTAACTAGTACTGCCAACTGCATGGGAAAAAATGGGCCTCCAGTCTCAATTGTTCCCACACTCTCTCTCAATGATGTACCTCCAGACAGACACATTATAGACAGATATGTGCCAAATGAGGCCTTCAGATCCAATGTGCAGTCCCAAATCCTTATATCCCAAACTCTGTTTCCAATTGACGAGGACACTCTTGGTGCCTCCTCTTTATGTCATCACACTGAACAGCAACCAGGCTGCTCTGGACTGCAGGTATCAGTTGAAGGCTGTGCCTTGACCTGTGAAGCCAAGTGTCTCAGCTAGTAGGTCTCCCAGACCTCTAGAGGAGCCTGTGGCCCCCTGTGCCCTGCTTTTCCTCTCTCAAGTTACAGGCATATTAACCCACCTCAGGCAGCCCATCATCCCAAAATCTTATTCTTCAGTGCCTTCTCCTTTCCCCTCTGTAAGTTATTTCAGAAAAACTTCATCTTTCTCTTTCATCTCTTCTCTCTCCTTGTCTGTGTTATATTTTTGCTTCAAAAATATGCTTAACCGTAGATGTTTACCCAATATTTTCATACTGATAATTCTGTATCCTTTTTCCTAGATAAAGTAGCCAGCGCAACAACTGAAGCAACCACCACTGAAGAAAAGCACTTTCATAAAAAAAAGCCAAGTACTAAAACTACTATACTGTATTCATATCTGGAGCATGTCATTATATGATTTAAAATGATAAGTTTCACAACTCTGAGCATTACATAAAGGAATAGCATGCTTAAAGAATTCATACTACTACATTTTAAAGTCACTATAAAATCTGTGAAGTGGTAAATGTCTGAGTCAAATTTCAGATGTTTCTGGCAAGGAATAGGTACTGAGCATTTTAGAAATTTTATTTTATTTTTACAAAGTGTTATGCTTGTATCTACATAAAATACATATTTATAAATGAAAATATATTTATAATTATTTATCAATATAAATATATTTACACATAAATATCTGTGTGCATATACATATCAATATATTAAATATATTTAAGTGTAATTTAATAATAATGTAAAAATTTATACCTACTTGAGGAATAAATGTATCTATGCTATAGCCAATGATAAGGGCTTCGTAAATTATTAAGGCAGAGGGATTATGATTGAGAGGTTACAAAATCAATACTATCATTTTACTTTCCTGCCAAGATTATTGTTATTTTAGAAATATTTGTACAACCATAACAACACAGGATGGCTCTCCTCTAAGGTCTTGAAATAGGTGTCTAATTTAAGACAATGCATTCTTCCCATCATTTCTTCTTTTTTCCCCACAGAAACAACTCCAAATGTACCAGCATTTTGGACAGCATTAGCTAGAGGTAACTTCATATACTAGGCAGCTGGGAAAAATGATTTGATTCTCTAAACTCATGTGTAAGAAGCCAAGATCCGTCTAAATAATTCTAGTGCTAAGAATTAATAAGTCAGTTTTACTGTCATATGTAATAGCAAATGCCAAACAAATCCAGAGAGGTGTTGAAGGTAGTTTCAAATCCACTCCCCTAAAAGCTTTAGTTTCATACATATGTTAAAATCTAATAATTCAATTTAATTCATTATTAAAGTTATTAAATAAGGTTCTCGCACAATACAGGCCCTCCCTGTGTTTGCTACAGTGTGCACATAAACATACAGAGATGCATATATACATGCAAAGTATCTACCAAGATATACGCATGCACAAAACAATATGTATCATAGATATATAGGCACACCTGTACAAATCAGTCTATGCATGTGTAAATAAATGTATGTGCATATACATGTACTTATGTATATATACATGTACCACACAGATATGTATGCACACTAAATGCGAAATATATACCACGTTCAGTCAATCCTCACTGGTTGCACATTCTGTACTTATATTCTGTATCATCTACTCACCATGATCCCT
>PVHX01031476.1:0-14822 GCA_004024805.1 Geosciurus inauris | reverse complement strand
GGCTCAAGCCTGTAATCCCAGCACTTAGGGAGGCTGAGACAGGAGAATCGCGAGTTCAAAGCCAGCCTCAGCAATGGCAAGGCGCTAAGCAACTCAGTGAGACCCTGTCTCTACATAAACACAAAATAGGGCTGGGGATGTGGCTCAGTGGTCGAGTGCCCCTGAGTTCAATCCCCGGTACCAAAAAAAAAAAAAAAAAGCCCCTGCTGTATGTCTACTGCCAAAAATGGGGAGCAGGAAGAACGAGGGAGCATTCTACACTCCGCTTATTCACAACATTTTACAGATGGGGAAACTGAGGCACAGATCGGAAGACCATTTGCCAAGGCCGCTTCAATTTGGGAGGGGTCACAGAAGCTGCATTCAGGCCAGGAGTTGAGGGACAAGATGGAATTAAAGAGGAAAAGCACGGACTACATTTGGCTGTTGCTAAGGAAGCTAACGTGGCCCCAGAGACCTCAGCTTCCTCCGTCTTCCCCAGGCTCATCTCCAAGCCCAGCTGCCTTCTAAGGGCCTAACACTTCAGGGCCTTTGCACTGGCCTTTGCAGAGAAACAGCCCCCACAGGTACCTGCAAACCTGCGGTACCTCCTCCTTCAGACCTGAGTTCCAATCTTCCTCCGTAGGGGCCCTCCCCACCTCGTTAATTGTCACCTCCTCTGAGGGTCTTTTACCTTCCTGTCACCACCTGCAAGGGTTCTTTCCCACCCAAGCTGAAATCACCCCACCCACACCGTGGGTCCTTCTCATTTCCTGGTTCTATCAACTTCATAGCGGTGACGCTCAGAAGTCATTCCCTTTTCCTTTTCTGCTTTTCTATTTAATTCCTCATTTCCTATGGCAAAGCGATTAGAACTTCCAGAGCAGGAAGTGTTTGTTGGAGCTCTGTCCTGGTACACACAACATCCCCTCGCACACAGCAAGTCCCCTGCCGATGTGCAGATTTCCTCCAAACACAACTAGAAAAATAAAACTGCGTTTCTGGCCACGTCCTTAGAGACAGGGCTGGACCTTGGACTCGGATCTCGGACTTCTCATTCCAAATGGCCTTGGCCCCGCCCCCATTCACCAGGGCACTGGGCAAGGACTATCTCCCGACTGCACCCATCCAACATCCAGAGCGGAGTTCTCTGGACGGTCCGGAGGCTTTATTTGCAAGCTCAGGCCTGAGATCACATGCTCAGAAGCTATTTTGGTGTTTGGCAGCTTCAGGTAGAATTCAGAGAATGTGAGAGTCGGCCTGGGCCAATACTGAGAGCAACATCCAAGGAAAATGGGGGCAGAGCAGACCAAAACATTCACCCAATGTCAGGTTTTTGTCGTTGTTTTTAAATATTATGTGCATTTTTTACCTTTATTTATTTGTTTGTTTTTGGTACCGGGGATTGAACTCAGAGGTACTCTACCACTGAGCCACATCCCCAGCCCTATTTTGTGTTTTATGTAGAGACAGGGTCTCACTGAGTTGCTTAGCACCTCACTGTTGCTGAGGCTGGCTTTGAACTCGCGATCCTCCTGTCTCAGCCTCCCAAAGTGCTGGGATTACAGGCGTGCGCCGCCACAATACCTGGCTTATTTATTTATTTTTATGTGGTGCTGAGGATTGAACCTTGTGCCTCACACGTGCTAGGCAAGTGCTCTGCCACTGAGCTAGGACCCCAGCCCCCAAAGTCAGGTTTTCTAATTCAGGTATGTATTTATAGGCCGTCTTCCCTATGCACAGTTTCTGCATCCACAGATTCAACTAACCCCTTATCAAAACTAATTGGAGCCGGGCGTGGTGGCTCACGCTTGTAATCCTAGCACTTTGGGAGGCTGAGACAGGAGAATCGCGAGTTCAAAGCCAGCCTCAGCAACAGCGAGGCGCTAAGCAACTCAGTGAGACCCTGTCTCTACATAAAACACAAAATAGGGCTGGGGATGTGGCCCAGTGGTCGAGTGCCCCTGAGTTCAATCCCCAGTACCAAAAAAAAAAAAAAAAAAAACTAATTGGGAAAAAAAAGATTACCCCAGAACAGTATTGAGCACCTATGAACCTTTTTTTTCTCATTAATCCGTAAACAATACGGTACAACTATTCACCTAGCATTTATACTGCATTGAGTATTACAAGTCATCTAGAGATTATTTAAAATTTATGGGAGAGCGTGCGCTTGGTAGCACACACCTGTAATCCCAGCGATTTAGGAGATTGAAGCAGGAGAATCACAAGTTCAAGGTCAGCCTCAGCAACTTAGTGAGACTTGATTTATAAATCAATAAATAGAGATATAGAGAGATAAATAAATAAAAAGGCTGGAGGTGTAGTTAAGCGGTATAGTGCCCCTGGGTTCAACCTCCAGTACCACAAACAAAAATTTAATAAATAAAATCTATAGGAAAGTGTGCATAGGTTCCACGCAAATATTATGCCCTTTTATATGAAGGACTTGAGCATCCACAGATTTTCGTATCTGCAGGGGATCCCGGAGCCCATGCAGGTACGAGGGACGACCTCATAAATGCCTGGCTCAGTGTCCCTTGCTAGGGATATGCAGAGAGGGAACCCACAGCAGGTTGCCATTTCCCTTACAGCACTGTCAGGGCTGACAAGGCAAAACACTCAGACTCCAAGGTGATAGGAGAGGCTGAGTCACACACTCTTGTCCCATGTGACCGCTGGTAAATGTTCCAGAACTGACCACATACGGGCTCAGTGTAAACACTTCACGAAAGTTCTCTTTTTTTTATTTTTTAGTACTGGGGATTGAACTCAGGGGCACTCGACCACTGAGCCACATCCCCAGCCCTATTTTGTGTTTTATGTAGAGACAGGGTCTCACTGAGTTGCTTAGCGCCTCGCCGTTGCTGAGGCTGGCTTTGAACTCGCGATTCTCCTGTCTCGGCCTCCCTAAGTGCTGGAATTTCAGGCTTGAGCCACCGCGCCTGGCTCACAAAAGCTCTCTTTTTTGCTCTTGGAGGGAGGGATTTTTTCTTTTTTCTTTTCTTTTTTCTTTCTTTTGTTTTCCTTTCTTTTTTTTGTATCAGGAATTAAACCCAGAGGCACTTAACCACTGAGCCACAACCCCAGCCCTTTTTATTTTATTTTAATTCTTTTTTATTTAGAAACAGGGTCTCACTGAGTTGCTTAGGGCCTCGCTCAGTTGCCGAGGCTGGCTCTGAACTCGGGATCCTCCTGTCTCAGCCTCCTGAGCTGCTGGGATGACAGGCGTGCGCCACGGGGACTGGCTGGGAGACAATTTTTAACCCATTCTGCAAAGTGAGGCACCTGAAACCCAGAGTAGCGAAGTCCCAGGTCACACACTGGTGTGGCTGGGATTTGAAGCAGAAGGGAACAGACACGTCCTTAGGAGAAGACAATCCTCCCAAAAGTCCTTACTGGAGCTGCCAGAATATAAATTCAAGGGTAATCTGCAACAGTCCACCCGAGCAGGTGCAGCGCAGCGCAGTGGAGGGGGGCTGGAGACTGGTATACTCTTTTTTTCTTAAATATTTTTTCAGTTATACCTTTATTTTATTCATTTATTTATATGTGGTGCTGAGAATTGAATCCAGTGTCTCATGCAAGCTAGGCAAGTGCTCTACCACTGAGCCACCACCCCAGCCCCTGGTATACTCTTTTTTTTTTTTTAATATTTTTTTAAGCCGGGCGTGGTGGCACAAGCCTGTAATCCCAGCACTCAGGGAGGCTGAGACAGGAGAATCGCGAGTTCAAAGCCAGCCTCAGCAACGGCGAGGCGCTAAGCAACTCAGTGAGACCCTGTCTCTACATAAAACACAAAATAGGGCTGGGGATGTGGCTCAGTGGTTGAGTGCTCCTGAGTTCAATCTCTAGTACCAAAAAAATAAATATATAGGGCTGGGATTATAGCTCAGTGGTAGAGCGCTTGCCTCGCATGCGTGTGGCACTGGGTTCAATCCTCAGCATCACATAAAAATAAATAAATAAAGATATTGTGTCCATCTACAACTAAAAAAAATTTTTTTTTTTTTTTTTGAGTTGCTTAGTGCCTCGCCCTTGCTGAGGCTGACTTTGAACTCGCGATTCTCCTCTCTCAGCCTCCCTAAGTGCTGGGATTACAGGCTTGAGCCACCGCGCCCGGCTTACAACTAAAAAAAATTTTAAAAAATAAATAAATAAATAAATGTTCAAGACAGCACTATTCACAATGGCTAAAATGATGAGTGAAACAAATTCATAGCAATGAGGAAGTAAATTGTGCCATATTTTATACTACAGAATATTACTCAGCCCTAAAAAAGGAATGAATTATTGATACATGCCACAATGCAAGTGAACCTTGAAAACAACCTGAGTGTCAGGTGCAGTGGTGCCTGCCTATAATCCCAGTGGCTCGGGAGGCTGAGGCAGGAGGATTGCAAGTTCAAAACCAGCCTCAACAACTTAGCAAGGCCCTAAGCAAGTCAGTGAGACCCTGTCTCTAAATAAAATATAAAAAGGGCTGGGAGATGTGGCTCAGTGGTTAAGCACCCCTGGGTTCAATCCCTGGTATCAAAAAAAGAAAAATGACAAAAGAAAGAATAGTCATATTATCGCACCGTCCATCATCCATCTGTAAAACTCTCATCTTCCCAAGATGAAACTCTGTCGCCATGAAACACTTGCTCCCCATCCCCGACCCCAGCCCTTGCCATTCTACGTTCTGTCTGATTAGAGAGCCTGTGTAAGTCGTCACACGGAACTCCCGTACTCGTGCCTGGTGTCTCCACTGAGCATCGTGTTTTCCGGGTTGACCCAGCCTGTAGCTGTGCTGGAATTTCCTTCCCTTTAAAGTTGGATGATGCTCCCTTGTGGATCCCTTCCTCCACGTGCAGGGACACTTGTGTGGCTTCTAACTTTTGGCTGTTGTGAAGAATGCTGCTGGGGACGTGGGGAACAGGTATCTAGGAAAAACCCCTCCTCCACTGCCAGCCACGACAGTCTTGTGACATTGTATTTTGAAACAGTTTAAGACTGACACAAGCGGGGCTCAGGGGCACGTAAGGGGCCGAGGCGGAAGGTCCCAAGTTGGCGGCCAGTCTGGGTGACACAGTGACACCTGGTCCTCAAAGGAAAAAAAAAGCGGGGAGAGGGGGCAGGAATTAGAGGGAGACGAGCGTGAACTTGACTTTGCAGGCCCTGCATCCACCTGCGGACACCGGCTGAAGGTTCACAGGTGGCAGTTGATGAGCTTCCCTTTGGGGACCCTGTGCATCCTTTGAGATGTGAAAACAGACATTGTCCAGGGTAAGGGGCGGGGGTCCCTGAGATGACACTGAGCTTTGGTACTTGCGTCATTGGAATATGACAATCAAGGTACAAATAATATTTTGCTTCAGCTCAGGAGTCTGAAAGGCACCATGAGGGTCCCCTGGCTGGGAGGAGGACACAGTCACTGCCCTGACCAATGAGCCTGGACCCATGAGGGTGTGTAGGGGCTCTGGCTTCTCCAAATAGAGAGGCAGAAGTGGGAAGAGTGGCGCATGCCTGTCATCCCAGCAGCTTAGGAGGCTGAGGCAGGGGGATGGCAAGTTCAAAGCCAGCCTCAACCATGGCGAGGCCCTAAGCAACTCAGTGAGACCCTGTCTATAATAATAATAATAATAATAATAATAATAATAATAGGGCTGAGGATGTGGCTCAGTGATTTAAGGGCCCCTGGGTTCAATCCCCAATACAAATAAATAAATTGGGCTAAAAAATTGGAGCACAGTGTGCTAATCAGCCATTACTGTAACAATTATCTGAGATAATCCACTTAAAAAAGAAAAGTTTCTTTGGGCTCATGGTTTTGGAGGTTTCAGCCCATGGTTGGTTGCCACCGTTCCTTCTGGACCTGTGGTCAGGCCACAGCACATCAGAGCAGGGAACAGGTGGCCAATCAGAACTCCTGACCTCATGGCTGAGATGCAAAAGAGAGAAAGGAAAACAAAGTAATGAAGGTCTCACTGTCCCCTTCAAAGGCACATCCCAATAACTCGAAGACCTCTTACTAGGTCTCACCTTTTAAAGGTTCCACCACAGAGCTGGAAACTAAAGCTTGAACACATGGGGGACATTCCAGGACCAAACTAGCATATGAAAATGGATGAAGATTGCTGGGTGTGGTGGTGCACCTCTGTAATCCCAGCAACTCAGGAGGCTGAGGCAGGAAGATTGCAAGTTTGAGGCCAGACTCAGCAACTTAGTGAGACCCTGTCTCAAAATCAAAAATTAAAAGGGCTAGGGATGTAGCTCAATGCTAGAGCACCTCTGGGTTCAATCCCCAGTACCCCACCCTCCAAAAAAAAAGAGAACAGTTTAGCATTGGGGATGTGGCTCAGGAGTGGAGCACTTGCCTAGCGTGCATAAAGGCCTGGGTTCCATCACAAGCACCAGAGGAGGATAAAAAACTTCTTGGGCTCATTTTAGTGGAAGGTGACAGCTCATGATTTCAGGATCCAGTGGCTCAGCCTGTGCCCTTATTTCCACTGAGTAACTCTACTGTCTTATAGACTTCTTTCTGCAGAAAGTTGTGCTCAGAAGATTGACATTGATGGCACTGAATTTTCATTATCTCATTTTAATAATGAGCTCTTATTCCTTCCAGCTCTTAGTATTCTTCCTGTGCAGAGTTTTTTTGTTTTTGTTTTTAGGTGCTGGGGGTGGAAGCCGACACCTCAAGCAGGCTAGGTCAGTGCTCTACCACTGAGCTCCACCCCCAGGCTCCCAGGGCAGAGTTTAATTGGCCTTGATTAATCCTCTTTTAACCAATCAGTAGTGGCCAGAGGGAGGGCGAACTCTTAGGGTCCAACCGACCTTGAAAGAGCTAACAAAAAAAACTGCAGTGACTGAAGTCTGCCACATGGTGTCACCCAAGCTGGGGTTTCAAAAATGAATCAGTGTTCCCCTGTTGGGGGAGAGGAAGACTTACGTGTAGAAAAGTCTAGAAAAAGTCATAAAATGGTGACCTAGCATTCAATTTTCTTCCAGCTCCCATCGCCATATTGATGCTGGGACATCCCATGGACTCGGTTTCCTTCTTTCCTTCATGCGGGCTTTGCCTTTGGCAAACAAGTCTTGGCAGGGCACCCGGATCCCTCACCTCTCAGACCTCACCAGCATGTCTGGGCCACCCAGAGGGGCTGGCACTGGGCGAAGCTCATCGTGAACATTGGCATCACCTTTGATGCCTGGAATGCACACAGCACTCCTCTTAGGAGAATCCCCGGATCCAGGCAAGGCCTCCCCCATGGAGAGGGGATGAGAACGAGGACTTCATCTCCCACAGCTCCTGATCCACCTTCAGATCCTTTGGGAGCTGGCCTGAGCCAAAGACATGAGGAGCTTGGAGAATACATGTGTTAGCTCCCCTGCCCCTGGGGTGGGACCACTGTGAAGCTCGGGCTTCCTAGGGTCCCCAGTGGGACTGAGCCCATTGCCTCAGCACCATCTTTTTGTGGACATCTCATGCAGGGTTCCTTCCTGCTTTGTCTCCGGTCCTCAGTTCCAAGGAGGCTGCCTGGGATCATCTGCTGAATAAACCACATGCCCTTGAGTCTTTTTTTTTTTTAATATTTTTTTTAGTCATACATGGACACAATACCTTTATTTAATCTATTTATTTTTATGGGGTGCTGAGGATGGAGCCCAGTGCCTCACAGGTGGTAGGGAGCACTCGATCACTGAGCTACAACCCAGCCCTGCCCTTGAGTCTTTACCTCAGAACTGGCTTCTGGGGGTGGGGGAAACCCCAACTTAAGCTGGTAAATTTCATGGTCTGGTGCTTCAAAACTACCTCTCCAGTCTTGCCCGTCTGCTGATTTCATAAATCCTGTTTACTTCATGCAGACGTTGCCTAAATTCTGCCAACATCTTCCCCCCAAATTCCCTTTGATGCCAGTCGCTTCAGGAAGTTGACTCTATACTCCTGATCCTGCCAGGGTCACCCCCAAGGTCCTCCTGCCCCTGGGTGGACCAACCTTCTGTTTTTGCTTCTCCTGCCATCTAAAATTGCCAGGATTTTTCTTACGGTTTTGATAGAAAATTCAACTCAGACTGGCCTAAGCAAAGAAGACAATTTCATGACTCAAAGAACAGCAAAGATCAGGGAAACTGGCTTCAGGCATGGCTGAATTCCTCTGAGTTTTTCTTTCCTTCCTTCTTCATTCTGCAGACTTCAGGGAAGCTCACTGTTGGTCTAGGAATACTGGGGGCTCGGTGCTTTCGATGAGTTTCTCCTTTGATCAATCACCACAGTAACCCTGGGTTGTAGGAGGAATGTGCCTGAGCTTCAAAGCTCTGTCCTAGAAGAATTAGGCACCTAGTTCACTCTCCCCTTACCAAGAACGAACATTTTAGTGCCCCAAACCCTCTGGTGGAAGGCAATTAGGTATGTGGATTCCTGGTTTTTTTTTTCCCCAGATCTTGAAGGCCTGGTACAGGAGACTCTTTCATTTAGAAGTCAAGTATCAGGCTGGGCACAGTGCCTGTAATCCCAGCAGTTCGGGAGGCTGAGGCAGGAGGATCACAAGTTCAAAGGCAGCCTCAGCAAAAGTGAGGTACTAAGCAACTCAGTGAGACCCTGTCTCTACATAAAACACAAAATAGGGCTGGGGATGTGGCTCAGTGGTCAAGTGCCCCTGAGTTCAATCCCTGGTACCCCTTCAAAAAAAAAAAAAGAGCCAGGTGCAGTGGCTCACGTTTGTAATCCCAGCACTTTGGGAGGCCGAGATAGGAGGATTGCGAGTTCCAAGCCAGCCTCAGCAATGGTGAGGCGCTAAGCAACTCAGTGAGGCCCTGTCTCTACATAAAACACAATATGGCTGGGGATGTGGCTCAGTGGTTGAGTACCCCTGAGTTCAATCCCTGGTACCAAAAAAAAAAAAGTCCCCAATCTGGCCTGGAGACTAAGGTTTCTTTCAACAGGAAGCTATTGGTTCTGAGTGTGTTATGAAAAGGCTCTGCATCCAGTCCTGAGACTCAGAAGGCTAGGACAAGGACCCCTAGGGCACATTTATAGGCCTGAAAATCAAAGCATTTGGCTAAAGGATAGATCCTTCCATGAGCACCCAGTTGAGTCTCTCCTAGGAAGGTGGGTGCCCACAAGGGTATGAAACTGTAACCCCCTCTCCCTGTCTGCAGGTTCCATATCCATGGATTCAACCAAACATAGATTGAAAATATTTGAGAATGGGCTGGGATTGTAGTACAGTGGTAGAACGCTTGCCTGGCATGTGTGAGGCACTGGGTTCGAGCCTCAGAACCACATAAAAATAAATAAAATAAAAGCCCATCAATAACTAAAAAATAGATATTTTTTAATTTGATAAAAAATTGTATAGTGTACAGGCTTTTTTCTCCCCATTATTCCTCCCACAATACAGTATAACAGCTATTTGCATAGCATTTACATTGTATTAGGCAGGATTATGAGTGTACAGGAGGATGTGTGTAGGTTCATGGAAATATACCACCATTTCTTTCTTTCTTTTTTTTTGGTACCAGAGATTGAACCCAGGGGCACTCAACCAGAGCCCCATCCCAGCCCTTTTTGTATTTTATTTAGAGACAGGGTCTCACTGAGTTGCTTTGGGGCCTTGCTAAATTGCTGAGACTGGCTTTGAACTTGTGATCCTCCTGCCTCATCCTCCTGAGCTGCTGGGACTACGGGCGTGGGCCACAGGCACCTGGCCAACACCATTTTACATAAAGGACTTGAGCATCCATGGATTTTGGTATCTTCAAAGGGTCCTGGAATCAGTCCTGTGGATGCCAAGAGACACCTGTACATTTGTGCTCACTTTGGAGAACCGAACTATTTTTTTTTAAAAAAGGCTACGTTTAAAGGCATCATAGCTAATACTTGAGATAGTGGGTTGAGTGGTATCCGGTAAAATGTATCTCCAAATCCTAATGTTCTGGTACCTGAGAGTATTACTTGAATTGAAATAGGATTTTTGCAGTTTAACAAGGACCCTGGGATGAGATTGTTCTGCATTTAGGATAAGCTTAATGAGACAAAGGAGTGTCCTTATAAGAAAAGGAAAGGAGAACTGATCGTGAGTTCAAAGCCAGCCTCAGCAATGGCGAGGCGCTAAGCAACTCAGTGAGACCCTGTCTCTACATAAAACACAAAATAGGGCTGGGGGTGTGGCTCAGTGGTTGAGTGCCTCTGAGTTCAATCCCCAATAAACACACACACAGACATACAATGAGGAGAAACAGAGAAGGCGGTGGTGTGAAGACAAGAGGCAGAGATCAGAGTGATGCATCTACAAGCTGAGGAACAAGGATTGCTGACAATCCCCAGAAAAGCCAGGTGAGAGAGGCAAGGGCAGAATGTCCTTCAGAGTCTTGGAAAGGAGTCAACCCTGTTGACAGTGACTACAGAATTCTGACCCCCACCCCCACTTGTTTTGTTTGGTACTGGGGACTGAACCCAGGGACGCTTTACCACTGAGCTACATCCCTAGCCCTTTCTATTTTCAGGCGGAGTATCACTAAATAGCCAAGGCTGGCCTCCAACTTGGGATCCTCCCAAATCGCTGGGATTATAGGCGTGCGCCACTGGGTCCGGCTCAAGTTCTGTTGTTTTAAGCGACCCAGCTTTTGGCACAGCAGCCCCCTTAACCACGGTTTTGCTTTCCCTAGTTTCAGTAACCCATGACCAACTGCAGTTCAAAACTACTAAATGGAAAAAAAAACTATTTTAAAATAATTTAAAATATATTAAATGGAAAATTCCAGAAACAAACAACTCATGTTTTAAATCGTGCGCCATTCTGAGCAGCGTGATGAGATCTCGCGCGGTCCATCGGTCCTGGCCGGCTAAGCACCTGGGTTATCAGCTGGACTGCCACTGTACGCCAGTGCCTGTTTCCAGGGGGCCTTTATTTTACTTAATAATAACGAGAGTCAGAAGACTAGGATCCCCAAGGGTGACATTAGGAACGTCCCCATGACCGCAGAGCCTCGACTTGTCCCTCTCCATAGCAACCTTGGAGGTATTAACAGACTTTGCCCACAGCGAGGAGCCCAGGAGACCAGCAGCGGATTTCATTTGCGCATGTGTTCTTACCCACAATGCATCCTGAGCTGGCGCGCGTTACTTTGCCCCCTTTTGCATCATTCGCCGGGGCACTTTACGGCCCTTTCCCTTAGTTCTCTGGCGGGAACTCGGCCTGCCACGCCCACCATGCCTAGAAGTCCCCGCCCCACTCAGCAAGGATTGGTTACCGGTTTCTCAAGCCCGGTGCTGACTGGCTCGCGTCTCTGTCACTCCTTTTCAGCTTGGTGGCGCGCGCCGGTGCGGCTACCGGCGGGAGCGTGAGCGGCTGTGGCAGCGGCGGAAGTGGCCGGTGAGCCCGGTCCTCGCCGACAACATGGTGAGGGCAGGCCGACGGTGGGTTGTCCTGGAGGCGGGGGACGCGGCCATAGGGGACCCTCGGGGCGGGCGCTAGGGGCTGGGGTAAACGTGCAATGCAAGCCTTGTGTCCCGCCCATTGAGGCGGGGAAACTGAGGCTGGAGGCCGCAGGTGCCTTTCCAGGGTACCCAGCACGTCGCTATCAGGAATTGGGTTGGACGGACACGTAACTGCAATACAGCAGCCAAGTGGCAGTCGTCCCGATTTGTTGGTGGGTTGATGGCACCCGGACACCGTGATCGAAGGGGAATGAAGTTTTGAGGGACACCGAGCAAAGTGGCGCAGTCTAATCTCGTAGATTGTAGAAAGCTAGTGAGTCCAGACGTAGGGGCCCAGTCTGAGTTCCCAAATGAAGCCCGTTTGGGGAAGTGGAGGGCTGGCGAAGTGTTTGGAATCTTGGCAGCACACATATATGTCTTTGGCTAAAAACAGGCACAGGGAGGGGAATCGTTTCTCCCTGGGTCACACAGCATTTCATTCCAGTGGAAGGAGGGGTTCCTGTCCCCACCCCTGGTATAGGGGATTGAACCCAGGGCCTCACGTCTGCTAGGTGAGAGCTTCACCACTGAGCTCCTATCCCTTTCTCAATTTTGTTTTGAGACACAGTCTTGTTAAGTTGTCCAGACTGGCCTCGAATTTGTGATCCTCCTGCCTTAGCCTCCCCAGTGTCTGGGATTACAGACATATGCCACCACGCCCAGCAAAGTCACATTTTAAGCCAGAGGTGGACAAAGTGAATCCTCCCCGTTCACAGAAAGAAAAATTAAGGCCTGGGAATTCTGAGTGGCAAGGTTCTGGTGACCCTGGAGTAGAAACAGGAATTTGGAGCTGGAAGTTGCTTGGCCCATAAGTATCCATCTTTTCTGTGTTTAGGGAGAGAAATCAAGGATGTTGGTGGGAAAGTGACTGCAAGTCACTCCATAAGATGGGAGATTCTAGAAAACCAGAAGAGTTCCCCACAGGGTGGCTGCATATTTCTCACAACTAAGGATTATTGAAGGCTCCTATTAAGTGCTGCTTGCCAGTGCAGGAATTCAAAGCTCATCTCCCTGCTGCATCATATCCAGAGGGTGGAGTTGGCACTGTAGGATAGGCACCAGAAAGATCCATCTCTATTCAGCTCCTTGACAGCAGGATGTTCATTTTTATCCCCAACACATTAGCAGAGTTTAGAAAGTGCTTACACAAAGTACAGACTCAAGACTCTCATTCAGCCTCTTTCCACCTTCTCAACATCCAGAGAGTCCCCAAGTCTTGACTTTCTAGGAGTTTCCTGGAGGAGTGCCAAGAGCAGACAGGCAAAACAGTGCTGGCATACAGTGGCAGTCACACATTCCCAGTTCCTTGTGGTCAGGCTGGTGAGCTGTGGGGGTGGGTGATCCTAAAAGGCTTCCTTTTTTTTTTTTTGGTACTGGAAATTGAACTCAGGGGTGCTCAACCACTGAGCCACATCCCCAGCCCTATTTTGTGTTTTACGTAGAGACAGGGTCTCACTGAGTTGCTTAGCACCTCGCCGTTGCTGAGGCTGGCTTTGAACTCGCGATTCTCCTGTCTCAGCCTCCCTAAGTGCTGGGATTACAGGCGTGCACCACAGTGCCCAGCTCTGAAAGGCTTCCTGATTGAGGAGCCATTGATTTTAGTCCTCAGTCCATCCAAATCTGAGGATTAACCCTCTGAAGTTCTAAGAAAATCTAGAAAAAAGAATTCTCTTACCTGAAATAACTTCTAGCTCAAGATTTAGATTTCCATCACCTGAGTAGTAGAAGACTCCCATCTCACTTGGCACTTTTGTGCCTTTTTATTTTTATTATTATTATTTGTGTGTGTGTGGTACTGGGGATGGAACCCAGGGCCTCACACATACTCAGCCAGTGTTCTGACGCTGAGCTAGCTGCACACCTTTATCTTAAGTTCACCAGGATCCACCCCTTCCTCTGATCTGTCTCCAGCATGGTTTGGGAATGAGGACATAGAATAAGGCAAGATGCAGTCACTGCTCCAGGCCATTGCAGTCTTGCGGAGCCTTGACCTAAGAGTCACGTGGCTTCCTGTCCCAATGCCACCTCCCCATCAGAGCCACCCTTCCCTTACCTGTGGGTGGGGCAAGTATTCTGCCTGCCCCTGTGCCTCCCTGGGTGGTGTGCATTTCCCTCCTGTATTTATTCAGCAAATATTTACTGCGTCTCTCCTGCCTGGTCCCTGGCCCCGTGTGTACCTGGCATTAGACAAAGCCCACACCCACTGAGTTTTCCAGTCTAGCCGGGGAGGCAGGTCATGTATACACAGGGTAATTAGAGGCTGACTGCAGCCTATAATGGAAACAAACAGCTGTGCAGCAGAGGGTGGCCATTAGGAGGGTTGGGCCAAAGAAGGTGACATTTTAGCAACCACCAGCCACAGGAAGGGCACCCTGGGTGGAGGCCACAGCAGGGGTGAAGGTTGGCCAGTCTGGCTGGAGCCTCTCAGACCCAGTTCTGTGGCTGTGCTCACCGGGGCGGGCGAGGTACAGTCTCCCTCAGGGCTCCATCTGCAGGTCCACTCTTGGATAGTAGTGGACAGGGACCCGCCAGCTACAGCTCCTGATAGCTGGCACAGGTGATGTCCCAAGAAGGACTGTCCCCAACATGGAAGGTGTGTGTATGTACACTGTCATATGACATCTCCTCACCTAGCAGCAGGCTTCAGGGCCTGCTGGGCTTTACCAGGGCCATGCTCGGTGTTCCTGGGCAGGTCCCTCCCATGATGAGTGCTGTCATCTCATAAAATGGGCTGCCAAGCTCATTTCCCTTCTTGGCTTCAAGGGCCAGCCTGTTCTGGGAGGAAGGCCCATGTGTCTCCTCGCCCTGGGTCCAGGTTCCCATTGTGGATACCAGAAAGAAGGCGGGCTTTCCTTGCCGAGGTGAGCCTGTGCTAGCGCTTCTGCGCTGACCCACAGCTGGCTGCAGTGCCACAGGCATACATTCCAAAGGCAAAGGCAGGAGCCCTCAGGTCAGCCCAGCAGGCACTCCTTTAGCATTTGACCTCTTCCTCCTTATCTTGCCTTTCCAGGAAGCCAGCACAGGAAGTGGGCTTGGGCCTGGCTTCCTGCTGGCTTGGGACCTCCTCCAGGCAGCTCTTCTCAGGAAGGGCCTGTGGGATGTAGGACTCCCTCCCCCAAGGTCTTCAGTTCCACTCCCTGGAGGAGTAGCCACCTTGTGGATGGGGGCCGGGACGCCCCTGCAAAGGCTTCCGGGGTTTGGGATTCCAGAGTCACCAGGGCTAGGCGCACTGAAGCCTCTGTCTTCTGTGAGGTGTTTTCTCAGCCCTGGGGCCCCTCAGCCAGAACCTTCATCATGGCCACACTGGGATGGACTCTGGACCCAGGCACTGCCACCTGAGTCACTCTTCTTTCTTTTTCTTTTTTTTTTTTTTTTTAAT
>PVHX01031475.1:0-14821 GCA_004024805.1 Geosciurus inauris | reverse complement strand
ATCTTGGAGGAATGTAGAGAAGGGAATTTTTAAAAGAGAATCCCTCAGCTTTAAAAGAGGGCAAGAGACTCCTTTCTGTCATATGGAAGGAAAAGGGTGGGAGTGATTGTTGACTCGTGGTTCTCAACTGAATGGTACCCCCTTAAGGTACATTTTGGAAATTCAAGAGGTGGTTCTTTAAGTCTTTGGTTGTGTTGAACATTTTTATGCTGAAATAGAATTCTGATAAATCTTTCTTTTTGTCACCTTTATATTACCATCAAATAAGTATGCTGATATCTTTTTTTTTTGAGATTTTGTTAGTGGATGATGAATTTTATTACAGGATATCAAGAGTGTTACCAAATATTTGTCATAAAATGGCCATGTCAGGTCTAATAGTTGAGAATCAGTACTTGTCAAACTTTAGTATACATGAAACTTGTTAAAATCCATCTTCCAATTCAGTAGGTCTGGGATGGGGCCTCAGATTCTCCATCTTTTCATCGAGCTTCCAGGTGCTATAGATGTTGCTGGTTCCCCCATCACATTTGGAATAGTCAAGAATTGAGCCAAATAAGTAGTGAATCATTTCTTGTATTTTTGAGGTGGATGGTTTTATGAATTTGGTGGGATTGGGAAGGGACAATAATTAAGAAACAAAAAAGGCCAGGAGCTAGGCTGGGGATGTAGCTCAGTGGTAGAGAGCTTGCTTTAGCATGCAGGAGGTCCTGGGTTCAATCCCCAGCACTGCAGAACAAAAACAAACAAAAAGGCTAGAGGCATTGCTGATTGGGAACAGAACAAATGGTAGGATTGATCTGTCTTGGGAATTAACTCGAACTGGAGGGCAAGTGAGTTGATAGTGTAGGTGTTGATGGAAAAGTACAAGTGTAATGAGTTATGTGCATGTTTAATTAAAATACCCATTACTTTCATTTAGCTATTCATCTTGTAGTCAGTAGGGGGCATTAGTGGATTAAAAAACACATTCGGAAAAACTTCCCAGTATTTGTATTCCATTGTAGGAAGTTTTCTTAGTGCCACTTCAGCAAGTTTGAATATTGTATATATATACACCCAGTCCCCAGATTCGCATTTCTATATTTCATTCATTTCTCAGATTTTATCACTGTCCAACTCTAGGCTGTGTACCATTCCAGGACCCTGGTGTGTACAAGTGAAATGACCCAGTTCTTATCTAAGAGAGTTCCCAAATCTGACCACACACCAGAATTATTCAAGGACACCAGTAGCTTCCAGGGCCCTGATCATGCTTCCAATTTACTTTCTTAGGTTGGGTGCAGGAACTTCTAGGTTTGAAAAAGACCCCAGGTGATAGTGAAACTTTTGTTTCAGAAGCTCACCTGTGGTTATCAGCACAGATATATATTTTAAAAGTGTATTATAGTGCAGTGAGTCTCAACTTTGACTGCATATTAGAGCCCCTGGGAAGCTTTTAAAAGTCCCTATGCCCAGTCTGGACCTCAGACCAATGATGTCAAAATCTCTAAGGGTGAGATCTAGGCATCAGGTTTTTTGGAGCATTCATCCAATCTTGAGAACTACCAGCTTAGAAGAAAGAGCACCAGCAGGGGGCAATAGAAGCCTTTATAGAGAAGAGCATGCTTATGCTGACCTTTGAAGCTAGCCAAACAAGGTTGAAAAGGACCTTACAAACAGAAAAGAAAAACTCACGCAAGGACACAGGAATGAGAGTTCAGCACAGCCTTTAGACCTTGAACCTCACCATGTTACCTTAAATAAAATATAAAGGTTTTCTTAGCTGCTGCCTCATCTGTAAAGCAAGGGTAAGACTGGCACCAACTTCAAATAGTGTAGATTAAATTCATTTAAACCCAAAGCTTAGAACAGTGCTTGGTACAAAGGAAGTACTCAAGAAATGTGAGCCATTGTTAGATTTGGTTGCCATCTTGTAAGAGGCTGCTAACGTTGTATTGTGATAGTATACAGTCTTCGGGCTCTCCAAAAATGTTTTTTTTTTTTTATTTCAAAAGTTGGTAGTTGATCAGATATGACAGAGGAGGGAGGAGGAATATTTAAAGATGCTGTCTAGACTTTTGGTTTGAAAAATTGAGTGATTGTCAGATCTATTCATTGAAATGAGAAAGTGAAAGAAGGCTGAGTTGGGGTGGTGGTAGGGAGGTAATAATTTGATTGAAGCATCTGTGGACACTGAGAGGTAGTACTCAGCTTGACATGAAATCTAAGGGTATAGAGTTTTCCTGAAAGAGATGTGATAGGTTGGAGACTGGGGATTCATCATCTGGTTTCCTGCTAACTGAGGCCTCTAATGCGAGAAGATGGCCTAGTGAAAGCTGGTCTGAGTCACTTCCTTGGTGAAGGGCAAAGATGTGACCTGTACTCAGAGCTTGCCACATAGAGGAGCCTGAGTAAATGTGTCCTTGGTTATAAGTCATTATTACCTCACATTCTTTGTGTCTTGGTGTAATGCCTGTATTGCTTGTCTTCCTGAAATTAATTTTCTTGTCATGTTACTAGTATTATACTAATACAAACTGAGTGGAGAATTACAACATTACATGGAAATGGAAAAGCATCTATAAATTAAAAAAGTACTCTTTCATACCGAATATTATTTTAAATGTCACCTATTTTGAAATATAGTCAAGAGTTTTTCCCCTTATAATTTAAACATATGTGAGTGAAATCTTGAGGAATTATAGTACATACATTTTTACTCACATAAATCAATTTTTTAAAATATATTTTTTAGTTGTTGATGGATCTTTATTTTATTCATTTATTATTTATATGTGGTGCTGAGGATCGAACCCAGTGCTTCACACATGCTAGGCAAGTGCTCTACCACTGAGCTACAGCCCCAGCCTTGTAAATCAATTTTTTATGTGCAGAATTAATTGGTTGTTTTTTTTCCTTTCTAACCCTTCAAAGAAGTTGAACGGCAGATCACAAAGAAGAAAAAAATCTGCCCTGCAGCTCTGGACGCAATCTGAAAACACAGCCTCAGGTTCTAGTTGTTGTGTTTTTTTGTTTCTGACCAAGCAACCCTTGATGAGATTTCTTAATGTCTCCGAGGCCCTGATCATGGTACTGTGGGAATAGTCATTTGCCCCTCCATATCTCATGGGGTTGTTGGGAGGTTCAAATAAGATAACACATAAAACATAAATGTTATGTGAGATAACAGATATGAAAAGCATTATATGAATGTATGATGTTTAACATTCCCTCCCACATCACATCTGTCCACTAAAGTGATGTGTGGTTGCAGGTTAGCACTCTGCTCATAGATCCAGAGTGGTTCAAACTTAGATAAATTCACATCTTATTTAGAAGTTAAATCTCCCCACTGTAGCACTCCTCCATCTTCTTCTGAAATGCAAATAGCTTCCCAGTTGCAAATAGCACTGGAAGAGAAGAGGTGAAACAGATGAATGATGACTGATGCTTTAAAAGAATGAGGAGCTCAGAAACAAAATGGAGGAGAAAAGTAGATAATTTAGTAGACATTTATGATAAATGAATCACCCCATGTGGCCTGTTCATGTTTGTAGACTTTTGTGACATAAAGGTTTAATTTATCATCTATATGTAGATGTGTTTCATACTCATGTCTTTTCCAGGCCAGACTAGAACTTCTCAGAGGCTAAGAAATGAACTTTGAGGGGCTGAGGTTGTGGCTCAGTGGTAGAGCACTTGCCTAGCACGTGTGAGGCACTGGGTTCGATTCTTAGCATCACATAAAAAAAATAAAGGCATTGTGTGTCCATCTATCTACAACTAAAAAAAATTTAAAAAAGAAATGAACTTTGATATTTGTATGGTACATTTAAAATTACCACAAGTAATTAGATGCATAAGAAATCTCTGTAGCAAGATACCTATCTGTTTGAAAAGTTTAAAGTTGATGATTTATAATACAACAGCAAGAGTGCCAAAAGATTTTTTTAAGTAGAAGAATCAAAAGAGTTTGTATCAGTTTCTTTTCCCTAATAATGCTTAAATGGAATTTTACAGTTAGTTCATACAACAGGAAACTTTATGTACTTATTTTCAGGGAGAAAAAAAAATCCCTATCTAATGATACGTTTTAGAAGTTGGAAGATATTTTTTGCTTTCACTGGGTTTTTCCTAATTTTTGCATAGCTTCATGCCAGTTTTATTAGAAGACTTTAGCAGTGCCAATTTCTTACTGTGGTGTTTTTTTAAACTTGTGTTCATTATACACTGAAACTTGGAGAAGCAAGAATTTAGAGTAAGGGTCATAGCGTTTTCAATATGTTAAGTGCCTATAATTTTGAATATTAAGCTGTGTTTTCATGATTTTATAGCTTTATGCATTATAGGTAGTATAATTATACTTTGCATGAATTTTGTTTTAAAGATACTTTAAGTACAGTCACCCTTTGTCTTCCAACTTCTTTCTGAGTCTTTGAAGCAATTCAGTGTGTTTTATTCAAAGCCCACACTGGCTCCCACTTAAGGACTTCTTTGTTTGGTTCCATGAGGATGAGGAGCCCTCTGTGAAAGTTAAAGAGAGATTCACAAGTGTGTGTTCATTGCCTTATTTGGGAGGGATAACCAGTAGATTCTTTTTCAGATATGTCTATTCATTCCTTTGAACAGTCTTTTAAAATACAATATGTGAAAATAATAAAGGATCTTTTCTTCTCTTTTTCCTCATTCCACAAATTCAGTTCTTGTGAAATAGCAGCTTGTTTTTCTTTGTCTGGCTGAAATGAATCTCCTTTGCTATTGGAGGGACTGATTCATGTGTCATATTATGACATAGGTTAGATGGGTGAGTAAGTGAGCAAAAAGTGATACAAGAACTCCAGCAAGTTTCCTAAATTGTCTGTTGTTGATTTACGTCATTTGGCAAATATTGATTTTGAGCCTGTTTGTGGAGTCAGTCACACTGTTTGGGAACTCTGTTAATGTTGCTGTGTATAGTCCAAATATTTATTTTTCTTGTTTTTATGCCTTATTTTTGCAGAGATTTTCACTATGAATTCAGATTATTATCAGCTGAATTGAGTCTTGCATATGATTGTCTTTCAAAACATTTTGTGTTTCTCTTTTCCTTACAGAAGAAAAAGCACAAGAATAGCTGAGATGATGGAGGCATTTCTCACCAGAGTTCAGAGTTCTCTGTGCATATCATGGTTTATTAAGAAATGAAACTTGGGTCTAGATATATTTTACTTTTGGTTTATTAAGAAATGAATCTTGGGTCTAGATATATTTTACTTTGAGAAAGTAGCTCTTTCTATTAATTTATGTACATTGTTTTTAGTTGCTTGAAAACAGACACACTTGTACTTCAAGCAACACTTGAAGTAAATGTTCCCCTACAATTTTCCCATATTCCCTGAACTCAAAAGAGATTGAATGGATCTCAGGACACCATTCCAAGAGGGAGAAAAACAATATATATATATATATATTTGGGAGTTTTAGACAAGCAACAATCAATTTCTGTCTGGATGAGGAAGTTTGAAATAAATTTGGAACCTGCTAAATTACATATCATCAGTGTTCCAAGTCTCTGAAACCAATACAGACGAACTGGATAACTCAAAACTTGACTAAGTTAATAATTATCTCACTTTTTGGCCCTGAGGTTTCTTTCTTGTTTATCACACAAACTTATTATTTTTCTACATAAATCTTACAAAATTTGATAGTTATTCTTAAGGAGTAGAAAATGAAACAATTGAAGATTAAATATATTTTCTTTGCTTTGTTGGTTTGATTTTGTAGGGAATTCTGTCCTCCAAAGATAAAATAGAACTTCATTTTCTGTGAGAAGAAGATAACATTAATCTTGAAAACAGCCTCAGTTTTTCTTAGCATATCTTTTTAGATTAAAGTTTGTTTATAGTGGATGGGAAAAAAATAGAAAATATCAGTTATTCTAGTACAGAATTATAGAATCAAAAGTTTTTCATAAAATAATTTCATGTTTGTCATAGTGGGAAGACACTTGTTTAAAGTTTGAACTCTTAAAATATTGGTCTTATAATCCCCTTTATTATGAATCAGATTGAAATGATTGTGGTTTCTATTGTTTATGATAAATATGAGTGCCCCAAATTTATAATCCAAGTGAGTACCTATCAAAGCTGTCATTTTGAGAGTTTAGATTTAATTATTCTCTTGATATATTTATTCCCATAACTTTATTACTGGTCACTATATATATCCAAAAATATCATTCACAGAGCAAAACATTTTTACCCCTCTTTGTTTGGAATTATCTTAATATTTTGTGGCAAATTCTTTGAAATATACTCAGGAGCTAGCCATTTTTATTATTTGCATATTATAAAACAAATCAATATTCATTGTAAAAACATCAGGAAATAAAGATAGTGCTAAAGAGTCACCCTTAATACCACCACCCATAGACAACCATTGTTAACATCTTTGGGATCTTACCACAAATTTCCCTTCTTCCCCCTTTTTAAAACAACTACTATTTTCCAATATGCATTCCCATTTTTATTTTAAATATACCGAGACTGATTTTCTTCCATCCTTCCTTTCAGAGATTGAACCCAGAGCCCCATGCATGCTAGGCAAGTGCGCTGCCACTTAGCCCTAAAAATATCTCAAGCCCTAAGTATCTTGTTTCAAATGAAATATGCTTTCAGAATGGAAACTATTGCAGAAAAGGTTAGTTGAAGATCAAAGAACCAGTATAACTTTTGGGCAAAAAAGAACATGGTTATGCCTCTTCCTGTAAATAGGGGACTATCTAATTTTAAATGCCATTTACTTTTAAAATATCCTCTGATACATTTATTTTCCACAGAGATTTTTAAATGATATTATGCAACAACTTTGGAAAGAGCTTCATGTTTTAGTATACAGGTTATATGACAGTCAGCTAAGTAAAATAATAGCTAAAATGCAATGATTAAAGCATTAGATTTGTTTATGCAGTTTTTTTTTTTTTGCAGTGCTTGGGACTGAACCCAGGTCCTCACACACCACAAGATAAACACTCTACCACTGAGCCACATCCCCAGCATGTATGCAATTTTTGATATCAAAGTATTTTGAGTCATTAAAATCCCTTGTGGTATATTAAAAAAGAATGACACTGGGTGGTGCATACTTGTAAGTAATCCTAGCTACTTAAGCTGAGGTAGGAGGATTGCAAGTTCTACAGATAGCAACTTAGTGAGACGCTGTCTTCAAAATAAATAAAAAGGGCTGGGAATATAGCACAATAGTAAAGCAACTCCTCATTCAATTCCCAGCACCCCCACCCCAGCAAAACTTCCTGATTGAGAGTGTTTTTTATGTCACTCAAGTAGCAGCCATTAAGTAGTCTTCTGTGTTTTCTCTGTGTAGAGATCATTTATACTCATGGGTGTAGCTGAAAAGATTGTGGTATGTTGAAAGTCATCTTCATTTTCTAGACCTTTAGTTTCTTTTGCTCCTTTTTGTGGAGGATGTTCTTAGTGGCACTGATCACTCTGTTGGATGACTTTGCTTAAAAAAAAAAGAAATTCAGTGGCTACAGTGGTGCACACCTGTGATCCCAGCAGCTCAGGAGGCTGAGGCAGAAGGATCATGAGTTCAAAGCGAGTCTCAGCAAAAAGCAAGGCACTAAAAGCAACTCAGTGAGACCCTGTCTCTAAATAAAACACAAAAAATAGGGCTGGGGATGTGGCTCAGTGGTCGAGTGCCCTGAGTTCAATCCCCAGTACCAAAAAAAAAAAAAAAAGATGTCCATCAGGGAGTAAGACATATAAGCTCAAGCTTAGGCAGAGGCCAGACCTGTGTGTGTGTGTGTGTGTGTGTGTGTGTGCGTGCGTGTGTGTGTGCGCGCGCGCACACTTATTTATTTATTTATTGATGCCAGGGATTGAACCCAGGGGCATTTTGCCACAGGGTCATATCCCCAGACCATTTTTGGATTTTATTTAGAGACAGGGTCTTGCTGAGTTGCTTTGGGCCTCGCTATGTTGCTGAGGCTGTCTTTGAACTTGTGATCCTCCTGCCTCAGCCTCCTAAGCCGCTGGGATTACTGGCATGTGCCATGTGCCTGGCTGGGGATATTGATTGGGTATTGATAACAAGTATGGGAGGAAAAGACTTAGATTTAAATGAAATTGCCCTGGAGTGTGAAGAGGAAAGGAGTCTATCAACCCTAAGGCCTGTTTAGAGGAAGACAATGCCTAGAAGCAACCTTGCAGAATGAGAGTAGAGAAGAATTCTGGAAGCCAAAGAAAGAGTTTGAAGATGCTGGTTATCAGTTTCAGGGTGCAACCAAGATACCAGCTATCCAGTGGGGCTTAGCAGTTGCTTTTGAAGGCCATTGGTGGCATTGGGAAGAATAGTTTTAGATGTGTTTGAGTAGGGAAGGGAAGAAGGGACAAAATTAAGAAAGCAAGTGAGTTTATTTTTTTGTTGTTGTAATATGACATGCATGAAAGTGCATAGATCATAAGGGAATTTTTATAAATGGAACATGCTAGTATATCTAGGGCACTGTAGAAGTCCTTGTATTCCTTCTAAGTCACTACATAGCTTGCTAAGTGTATCTACTGCAAACATCAGGAGAAGGGAAAGACTGGATACTCCACAGAGTTGAAAACAGAAGCACATTATCAGGGATTTGAGCCCCATCATTCATCAAAGTCTGAATAATTCTTGGAATGTCTTATTTAGATTAGGTTTTTATTTGTCTTTTAAAGCAATTTTACCAGGACACAATCAGAATATGGTCCTGGAGCTAGAAAATTCTGGACAGTGATCTTTTACTTGGAAAGCAAAAACAGCTTAGCTTTCTGGGTACTCATTATGATCTGAGTATTTATGGCCTCACCCGGTTTATATCTTGGTTAACTGTATTCAGGAACCTACCCTTGCTGCTGCAGCTGAAGGACAAACTCAGTCTTATGCCAGAGTCTTTCTAGAATACTAATTGAGGGGGCTGGGGTTGTAGCTCAGTGGTAGCATGCTTGCATGTGTGAGGCACTGGGTTTGATCCTCAACACCACTGGAAAATAAATAAAAAAATAAAGGTATTGTGTCCATCTACAACTAAAAAAATATTTTTTAAAAAAGAATACTAATTGAGTCTTTTTGAGTAAACTCAAGCTTCCTGGAAGCTCTGTAAAGCAGGGATCACATCTGCTTAGTGTGCTTGACATGGAGTGCAATGAGCATTCGTTTTTGAAGTGAAATTCCAGTTGACCTCTTTTTTTTAAAACTTTTTTCTTTTAGTTATAGATGGATGCAATATCTTTATTTTATTTATTTGTATGTGGTGCTGAGGATCGAACCCAGTGACTCATGCATGTGAGGCAAGTGCTCTACCACTGAGCCACAGCCCCAGCCCCTCCAGTTGAACTCTTGTAATTGTTATATCATATGTAACACTGCTTACCTGGCTAGATTTGTTTTGCAGTCATCAGTCCTTGCCAAGCTTCAGTGGAGTGAAAGAAGAAAATGAATGCTTTTAAGATAAAGGCAGCCTACCCCTTTATTGGAAATGTTAGGGCCACAACTAATCAAAAGGCCTATCCTGTTGCTCAGTTTCTATTGACAATTAAGGTGCTTGTGGGCTGAATAAAACAAATGTTGAAAGATAGAGTCCAAAGGAGAGAATGTACTTTGATAGGGTGATATCTTGCTGGGGAATAGAATCACACCAGAAAGAAAGTTTTAGCCATATGAAGCCAAGAAATTCAGTAACATTCCTGAGTTTTGCAGAGTGGAGGGTCATCAACTCAGCTTTGTCTGAGCCAAATTTCAGTTTTCCCTATGACGGTGGGTCTCATAGCTATATTCAAAACCTCAGACAAACCAGCACATTGGAGACCACCCTTTGTGACCCCAGCTGCCACCATCTGAATCCCAAGAGAGTCAACTAGTAACTGAAGGGTGTAGTCCAGAGGGGCTGGATCTATAGAAACAGCCTTTGGATCTAGTCTATAGCCTAGCACTCAATTATGTAGCTCTTAAGAGTGGGTGTGGCTTTGATCTAGCAAACCAGACTCATCAAATCCAGAGTAGGGAAGGTGGGCATGTGCTGAGGCAGAGTGGGGTAGTCTTCCACCAAGAGAACCCCCTTTGATGCCAAAAAGGAAGGTGACTCCCCACCCAAAGGTGTTGAGTGCATCAACATCAGCCTTGTCTACAGTGAACTTTTTACTGAGGCTTCTATGGGTTTCCATCCATCACACAGTGCAGTACCACCTTGTTCCTTACTGTGGTTGGTTATATGGCTGATTCCTTAAGAATAACCCTTGGCTTCAAGTTCCTGCCTTTATTTTGGCATGAACTCAGCATGGATAAGGTATGCTGGAAGCCATGTATTTTTAAAATGAAGTTTACATGCACAGATTGAAAGTTGTACAATCTTAGATATGCAATTTGAGTTTTGACAAATGCATACACTTTGTGTGACCCATACCCCAATTAAGATATAGTTCATTTCTTTGATTCCAGAGTATTCCCTTCTCAGTCCACTCCCTTTCATCCCTGGGTAGGGACTGTTCTGCTTTCTTTCACTCTGTGTGTTAGATTTAAGGCCATGAGTTTTAAAACATGGAGATTTTCATTAAGTCTGGATGATGAGAGATGTCAGAAATTAACATTTAAGTAAATCAGTGGTTCTCAACGTGGGGGTGTCTCCCCATGAGGCACTTGGCAGTGTCTAGAGACATTTTTGACTGCTGTGACTGGGAGTGGGTACCACTGGCATCCAGTGGGCAGAAGCCAGAGATGTGGCCAGACTTACAGTGCACAGGACAGCCCCACAACAAAGAATGATCCCACCCAAATGTCAGTAGTGCTGAGGTTAAAGAACCCTGAGTAAATCATGTGCTCTCTGTAGAGAGAGCATCTGTGGATCTCCCAAGTCTCCTAGTTGAGTTTGCTTTTCCTCTGTTTTGTTTGTCTGGCGAGAGCCTGTTAAAGCTAAGAGGAACTCTTCAGGGGTTGATTTCTTCCATGCTACCACTTTGTGGTTACATTTCTTGATGTGGGATGGGAGTTGGGCATCTTGGGAGGAAAACTAATAGGAGAAAAGAAAGAAGAAAACAACTTAGGCAGTAAAGGGTGGCAGGCTTAGAATAATATTAAATCTAGAAAAATGAGTAAGATAAGAGTGGAAAATAACCAGGTGCGGTGGCGCACACCTGTAATCCCAGCACTTTGGGAGGTTGAGACAGGAGAATCACAAGTTCAAAGCCAGCCTCAGCAATGGCGAGGCACTAAGCAACTCAATGAGACCCTGTCTCTACATAAAACACAAAATAGGGCTGGGATGTGGCTCAGTGGTCCAGTACCCCCTGAGTTCAATCCCCGGTACCAAAAAAAAAAAAGTGGAAAATAAAGTAGAAATTAATAATTAAAAATTTAATGTTAAAAAATTAGCTGGGTGCAGTGATGCACTCCTGTAATCCCAGCACTTTGGGAGGCTGAGACAGGAGAATCACAAGTTCAAAGCCAGCCTCAGCAATGGCGAGGCGCTAAGCAACTCAGTGAGACCCTGACTCTAAATAAAACACAAAATAGGGCTGGAGATGTGGCTCAGTGGTCAAGTACCCCTAAATTCAATCCCTAGTACCAAAAAAATTTAATGTTAAAAAAGTAAATGAAGCCAGTTATGGTGGTGCACACCTGTTACTATAGCATCTCTGGAGATGGAGGCAGGAGGATCACAAGTTTGAGGCCAGCTTTGGCACCTGTAGTGAGACCCTGTCTCAAAAAAAAAAGTAAATGAGTTGAACTTTAAAATAAAAGCTGTGAGTAAGTAAGAATGTTCATTAAGAACATAAAAGTTAGCCAGGCATCATGGTGCATACCTGTAATCCCAGCATTTGGGAGGCTGAGTCAAGAGTATTGTGAGTTCAAAGCCAGCCTCAGCAATTTAGCAAGGCCCTAAGCTATTTAGTGAGACCCTGTCTCTAAATTAAAAATATAATAAGGGCTGGGGATGTGGTTCAGTGACTAAGTGCCCCTGGGTTCAATCCCTGGTACTGAAAAAGAACATAAAATTGAGGGTTGAGTGTAGCTCAGTAGTAGTGTTCACCTAGCATGTACAAGGCCCTGAGTTCTATCCCCGGCACTGAGGGGGAAAAAAAACATAAAAATGGAAAGAGCATTGAAAAGGTAGACCATGAGAAGGCAAACAGAATGTGTGAAAAATAAGGATTGAAAACAATTGAGAATGAAAAGGGTCAACCTGAGGCGATAGGAAACAAGGACAAGATGGGACACTGTGGACCCAAGCTGCTTGGTGATTAGAGGTTCAAGTGCTAGATGGGGGAGTGAGGAAGGGTGCAGCAGCTAGAGCAGATAAGAGGAGTGTGGGAAACAAAGTCCTGGGGTGGGACCAGCTCAACCCATGCCAGACATAGCAGAAAGCAATGAGTTCCTGCCTCCAGATACCAGCAGCAGCCTGTGTGCCTTCACTTCAAGCTTGGGAGGGGACTCTATGGGAACTGCTTAGAACTCTTGGGTGACTTAAGCCTCAGATGACCTATCTTCTTTAAAAGAGGCCAGGAGTGGATGAAGAACTATATGTTGATTAATCAAAACTGAATTTTAAAAAACCAAACCCCTTTGAAGGTTGTAGCAATTTTCTAGGAAGGGGTATCGATTTCCTTAGGTTGAATCAGGTATTGCTGGTCCTGCTGAATAATTGTGATACACACAAACTACAGTGACCAATGTCAGCAGAAGCAAAAGAAATCTGTAGGAACATTGTCTTGAAATTAAGACCTTTCAACAGGAACACTTAATACTTCAGAGTGTGTTAGTTGTTTTTATACCATTTAAAGTAATAAATACTTTTCTTTATGGCTTTCAGCTCTTGTTTCTACAATGTGGGAATTTGGTTTTTGTGTATATGACTTCGGGTGTGCATTTCAAGAGACTTTTTTTTAATATCTAGCGTCATATGTTTTATATTACAGGATAGTCTCATCTTTCACATTACAGGCACTGCAAATCTTAGTAATCTAATTTACATTATACTAAATCATGCCTAACTAGATAGAACAAGAAAAACTACTCTTTTTCACTTCTTTTTCTTCCCTTTCCCAGCAGGCAGTGAATAGTTATTGTCTCTTATGTGCCAGGTACAGCCATAGCAATATTTAAGACAGTATCATCCTGAGAGTGATTCCAGTCTGGTAGGGATAATTTGATAGATGTAAGTAAATGGTTAAATGAAAAATAAAATAAAAACATGAATTCTCCCTGCTCTTAGGCAATTCTACAGAAAGACAAAATAGGTAGAGGAATTTTTAGAGGAATCAGCATGTGTGAACCCATGAAGCTGGAAAGCAGCACGAGAGAAATATAAAAAGTTCAAGTGTTGTGGGCAAAGGCGGAGTGACAGATGAGGTTACAGAAGGTGGCTGTGGTCAGTCATAACAGACTTTTTGGTTGATGTACAAGTCTTAGGTAATAAATACCAAAAGACCTTAATTGAAATTAAGGCCTTTCAACATGAACACTTAATACTTCAGAGTGGGTTAATTGTTTTTATGCCATTTAAAGTAATAACCATTTTTTTGGCTTTCAGCTCTTTATTGATTATAGAACATAATCAAGGTTGTCATTTAGAAAAAATTATTCTTGTTTGGTGCTTTTAATCTATAGAGGGCCAATGACCAGTTAGGATGCTGCTAAAACAATCCAGGAAAGAAATGAGGGTCCAAGGAAAGATTATATAGGAAGGGACACATAAGAAAAAGTAGAATTGAGATTATTTAGTAGACAGAATGGCAGGACTTAGTGATCCATAGGATGAGAATGGTGGTGGAGATGACCTCAGAATTTCCTTTTAAAATTATTGATTAATTAATTATAAATGGGCAAATAAAAATCATATTGTATACTAAATATGTTTTGAAATATGTATACATTGTGGAATGGCTAAATCAAGCTAACATGTTGCTTTACATATTTACCATTTTTTTGTGAAATCTAAAAATGTTCAACTCAGAAGCAGATTGTAGAAAGATCTACTGGAGCTGGGAGCATTGAATGAGAGCATTTAAGAGATGTTGGTCAAAGGATAAGAAATTTCAGTTAGACACAGGAAGAATAAGTTTGAGAGCTATATTGTACAACATAGTGACTATTAACTAACATAGTTATTAACAATGTATTATATTTTTGAAAATTGTTAAGAGTAAATTTCAAGTGACCTCAACATTTCTGATGAGGTTGTCATAATTCCTGAGAAAGGAAATGGAGAAAGAAGGGCAGGTCTTAGGAAAAGATGATGAGTGAGTTTTGAACATGTTCCAAAGATTTAATAGAGCTGGTCGCAGTGGCGCATGGCTGTAATCCCAGCACTTTGGGAGGCTGAGGCAGGAGAATCACGAGTTCAAAGCCAGCATCAGCAATGGCAAGGTGCTAAGCAACTCAATGAGACCTTGTCTCTAAATAAAATATAGAATAGTGCTGGGGATGTGGCTCAGTGGTCAAGCACCCCTGAGTTCAATCCCTGGTACAAAAAATAAAAAGATTGAATAGATAGATATCTCATACATAGACATATCTGTTTAACTAGCTATTCATATTTTTAAATTTTTTACTAGAAAGCCTAGGTAGAAAAACTTAGGAACTATTGTCTTGTGAAAAATTAAGATAAAGTTGAGCTGAAATTTTAAGTATGTGAAAACATATTTTAGGTTCTGACTTCTTCAAAACTTCAGGAATGCAGTTACTTCTCAAGGAGTGCTTATATGTGTCTTTCAGAGAAGGAGTGACTGAACTTAATGAATATATCATGTCGTACATATTCAATTTGTAGCATGGAGAGAAGGCTGAAAATTGCTTCTGCATTTCAGGT
>PVHX01031474.1:0-14822 GCA_004024805.1 Geosciurus inauris | reverse complement strand
TATAGATGAATAAACAGGCAGAGAAAAGTTAAGTAACTTCTTAACCGATGAACAGCAGTGGAACTAAAACACAAACTCAGGCTGGTTCCAGGATTGTGTCCATAATCACTATTTTATACTGTTGATACATAATCTTATTGTGTATATAATACTTGATTTAACTAGACTACTAACCTGGTTGATTTTCCATTATTCTACAATCTGAGCTGCGCTGGTATTCACCACTTAAATGCCAACTGAATTCCTGACTGAAAGGGCAATAGTCAGCAATTTCTACGGACCCACCATAATAAGGCAAATCTTCTGCAGGTATTCCACTGAGTTCATCAAAGTACTGCAAAAAATAAAAAATATTATCAGAAAGACAGGAGATTAAGAGTCATTCTGTATAATCAAAACAAAGTCCATAGGCTACTTATAGCAACTCTCTAATGCTGTATAACACAAGATATTAATGTAGTTCTCTTCATAAACTACATAACACAAAGAAGATACACCATAGGAGGAGTGTTTCATGGTTGCTATAGTTTAAGAAATAAGCAGGATAAGTAAATTAATTTAATATCTATTAGGATGACAAATTTGATTAATGTTTTAAAAAGATAGAATTTAACAGCAAAAAGTAAGAGTTTAAGAGGTAACAAAACATAAAACTAACGCATAGAAGACACTTTAAATATAAAAAGGCCAGGTGACATACACGCCTGTAGTCCCAACTACCGGGGAGGCTGAGGCAGGAGGACTGCTTGAGCCCAAGATTTCAAGACCAACCTGGGCAACATAGTGTGACCCTGTTGCAAAGACAAATAAAATGTACAAATGTTTTTAGGAGGCTTAACTGATATGCTGTTTTGACCATCTTGAAAAAATAAAAGAAATTAAATATATTAAAAAAAACTTTGAAAACCAAAAAAACAAGTTATCAGATAAGGCTTAAAGATTTCACATTTTACAACAACTGACTGAGTTGAAATGCTATGCTTAGAAATACAGTTGCCATGCCAGGCGTGGTGCACACACCTGTAATCCCAGAGGCTCGGGAGGCCAAGGCAGGAAGAATCCAAGTTCAAAGCCAGCCTCAGCAACTGCGAGGTGCTAAGCAACTCAGTGAGACCCTGTCTCTACATAAAACACAAAATAGGGCTGGGGATATGGCTCAGTGGTTGAGTGTCCCTGAGTTCAATCCCTGGTACCAAACAAACAAAAAATACAGTTGCCTTCTTCAGGTGTCTGAAACACTCAATGAGGTCATAAATATATGTAGGAAGCTCAAAATTAGCAGCTATCATCTTAAATCAGGTCTGAGACATCATTTCTGACGAAAGATTACTTTGAAAATGGCAAGTACAGCAAAGAATTTTAGAGAGAGCCATGGTAACTAGAAACTCAAAGATTCAGACTGGATATTGGGACCATTTCCTTCATCTTTTAGATAACATCAATCAAATCTTTGCTAAAGCAGAACTCTCAAGCCTTCTAACTGACTGAATTAGAATACCTACATTACATTTTTAAAAATGCTATTGGTGCTTAAACCCAGGATCTTGCATATGCTAGGCAAATGCTCTACCACTGAGCTACAACTGCAGCGCTTTTTAAGTTTTATTGTGGGACAGGATCTTGCCATGTTACCCAGAATGGCCTCAAACTTGTGATCCTCCTGCCTTAGCTTCCCAAGTAGCTGGTATTACAGGTAGAGGTTACCATGTCAGACACCTAAGTGACTTTTGGAGTAAATTAGAGGAATTTCAAGAGGAAGACTTTGGAAGTAATTAGAAAGAAAACAGTAGAAACATAAAAACAATACATTCTACTATTATTATAAGGCATTGCCAGACATTAAGTAATTGCTACTGATGAATATACTAATGAAATGGAGGAATTCTTCAGTTTTTTTCTAACATGGAAAACACAGAGGCCTTATACATCAAAAAATTTTGGAGCCAGGCGTGGTGGCTCAAGCCTGTAATCCCAGCACTTAGGGAGGCTGAGACAGGAGAATTTTGAGTTCAAAGCCAGCCTCAGCAACAGTGAGGCACTAAGCAACTCAGTGAGACCCTGTCTCTACATAAAACACAAAATAGGTTTGGGGATGTGGCTCAGTGGTTGAGTACCCCTGAGTTCAATCCCTCGTACCAAAAAAAAATATTTTTTTTGGAAAATTTATTTTTTTATTTTTGGGTAGTGTGGATTTAACCCAGGGGTGCTTTACCACTCACTGAGTTACATCCCCAGCTCTTTTTATTTTGAGACAGGGTCTTGATAAGTTGCTGAGGATCTCGTTAAATTGAAGCTACCTCCAGCGTCTCTGGGATTATACCTGTGTGTCATAGCACCTGGCTTTAGGGAATTTACTCTCTGAAATCAAAATGGAGATGACTTTTTAAAAAGATGATTCCTAAAATTGTGCTAAAATCATATGTTACCTGATATTCTGGTGGCAAAGGTTTAGGAAACTTCTGCAAATTACACACTGCAACTGCTCTCTGGTCCTGTCTGCAAGTTAACTGCAATGGATTACTTCTGAGTGTGTCACAGTATGGACTCAGCACCTGCCTTCTGCATACAAAAATAAACATCATATCATCAAATTAAAAAAAAATGATTAGAAATCTGTTATAGAGCTTGTCCATGCTAGATAAATTCTAACACTGTTGTACTGTTAGTAAATGAAATCCTATTAATCTTTTTTCCTGTTTTTGCCAGTGAAATTGAGTTCTGCAGATAAGCTTTGTGTTTTTAATGCCAACAAATGAAATTCAAGATGCTGTTCTAAAAATCAAATCTTCATAATTAACAAATGGAGTCTCAGATAGAAATGATAGTGATGTTCCCTCTGCCCTGCAGCTACAAAGAGTGCAATCTTTTCCTATGTCAAAATCTAGTTTAAAGAATTTTGACAAATTGTTAAACTGAAAATATTCAAAAGACAACTATTTTGTATTCTTGTGCAAAATTAGGATTGTGAGACTACTCCTAAATTTTATCAACTTGTCCTAATCTCTATTAAATCTATTCTTGGAAGTACAATTTGATAAAAGTAGTCTTATAAATTCCCAAATGATATCACAATCTGTGTACTGTCCTGTAAAACTAACCTTCAAACAAACCTGTAATCTGATCAGTCATCAAGTTGGTAATTTATAATACAAAATTATATTAATGTTGTAATAGTAATAAATGAAATCTCAGTATTCCATAAAAACTCTGGTAAAATGTATCCACAGAATTATACTAAGATCACTGGTATTTTTCTTCTCCCACATGTCTTCCAAGGAAAAAAAGCTAAGCTAGATTTCTTATTTGAAGGAAGATTGGTACTTGCCTCATTTAAATTAGCATAACCTCTGAGTTCTATCCCCAGCATGGCAAAACAAACAAACAAACAAAAATTAACGTCACATCTTTAGGGAATTATAGCTCCCTGAGATAAAATAGTTAAAACTTGAAGCAGCACAGTATAATAGGAAAGCAAAGGTCTTAAAGCCATCATAAAAGTTTGGATTCAAATACCAGTGCTAGTCACTTACTTGGTACTTAACTTTTCTGAGTTTCAGCTACAAAAAACTCAGTGCCTAACACATACAAGTTACTCAATAAACGGAATTTCCATGGTCCTCACCATTTTATTTTATTTTATTTTTAATATTTTTTTTTAGTTGTAGTTGGACACAATATCTTTATTTATTTATTTTTATGTGGTGCTTAGGATCGAACTCTGCCTCACGCACGCGAGGCAAGCGCTCTACCACTGAGCTACAATCCCAGCCCCTTCCCACCATTTTATAAGGCAATTTTATAACATCCCATAATAAAGTTTCCAATGAATACGACCAGTAGTTCTTAGTCACTTTCTTGATACTGTGGATCTCTCTTCCTTTAAAACGAAATAGTACATTTTTGCTTTAATAGAAACATTTATCTTTGTTAAATGAATAAAGAGGAACAAAGAGGTTAAAAATTAGTAATATTGGGGGCTGGGATTATGGCGCAGTGGTAGCATGCTCGCCTAGCACGCATAAGGCACTGGGTTCGATCCTCAGCACCACATAAAAATAAAATAAAGATATTCTGTCACCTACAACTAAAAAGTAAACATTTAAAAAAAATAATTAACATTAATACTTAATGTTAAGTATTTAAAAAAAATTGGTAATATTAAAAGTTACAAAGTTAGAGCTCTTCAAGTCTCATGACTTACAAACTGTGAAACAGCAGTGTCTAGCAGAATGCCTGCAACGATGGAAATGTGTATATTTGCACTGCCTAATACAGCAGCCACTAACCACATATTGCTACCAACTACTTGCAATGTGACTAGTCAACTGAATAATTCAATTTTAGATTTTATTTAACTTTAATAATTTAAATATAAATTTCAGTAACCATATGTGGCTAATGGTACCATACTGAGCAGTATAGCTATAAAGCCATTATTAACAGCAAATATGCTAGACAGAGGAGTTGGGTTTTATCAGATCAGTAGCTTCAGAACATAGAAATAGGGCTGAGATGTAGCTCAGTAGGAAGGTACTTGCCCAGCATGGGTAAGGCACTCGGTTTCAGTTCTAGCACCAAAAATAAAAAGGAAGAATTTTATTTTGAGTGTGCACAGATACCGGGATTCAAATGAACGGGGTTTTGCCATATCCTCAGCAGATCCCTTCTAACATTGGTTTCCCAGCAATAGAGAAAGAGAAGGGTCACAGATGATGAAGCTCAGAAGTTAAGCAACAGACCCTATGTTCAAGAAGGGTCACTCTAGAACCTCTAAGGTAATGCAGGGACGTAGTGAAACTGGGCTTGTGGTGCTAGAAGATGGCAAATAATTCTAGATTTCAAACTCCACAAGTGAAATATTTGAAATGCTTATGGCAGGGGTCCACAAACTCAATTCTTGTGTCATACCCATTACCTGCTTTTATTTTTTGGGGCTGGGGATTAAACCAGGGTTTTGTGCATACTAGGTGAGAGCTCTACTCTGAGTTATACCGCTAGCCAGAGCAATTAAACAAAAGAAATTAAAGGAATACGAATAGGAAAAGAACTCAAACTATCATTATTTGCTGACCACATGATTCTATACTTAGAGGATCCAAAACATTCCATCAGAAAAATTCTAGAATTAATCAATGATTTCAGCAAAGTAGCGGGATATAAAATCAACACCCACAAATCAATTGCATTTCTATACATCAGTGATAAATCCTCTGAAAGAGAAATTAGGAAAACTATCCCATTCACAATAGCCTCAAACAGAATAAAATACTTGGGAATCAATTTAACAAGAGGTGAAAGACCTCTACAATGTAAACTACAGGACATTAAAGAAAGAAATTGAAGAAGACCTTAGAAGATGGAAAAATCTCCCATGCTCTTGGATAGGCAGAATCAATATTGTCAAAATGGCCATACTTCCCAAAGTGTTATATAGATTCCAATTAAAATCCCAAAGTCATTCCTTATAGAAATAGAAAAGGCAATCATGAAATTCATTTGGAAAAATAAGAGACCCAGAATAGCCAAAGCAATCCTTAGCAAGAAGAGTGAAGCAGGAGGCATCACAATCCCAGACCTTAAACTATACTACAAAGCTATAGTACAAAAACTGTATGGTACTGGCACCAAAATAGACATGTAGACCAATGGTACAGAATAGAAGACACAGAGACAAACCCATTTAAACACAGTTATCTTATACTAGACAAAGGTGCCAAGCACATACATTGGAGAAAAGATAGCCTCTTCAACAAATGGTGCTGGATAAACTGCAAATCCATATGCAGCAAAATGAAATTAAACCCCTATCTCTCACCATGCACAAAATTCAACTCAAAGTGGATCAAGGACCTGGAAATCAGACCAGAGACTCAATGACTAATAGAAGAAAAAATAGGCCCAAATCTTCCATCATGTCGGATTAGGACCATACTTCCTTAACAAGACTCCTATAGCACAAGAAGTAAAATCAAGAATCAATAAATGGGATGGATTCAAACTAAAAAGCTTCTTCTCAACAAAAGAAACAATCAATGAAGTGAAAAGAGAACCTACATTTCAGGAACAAATTTTGCCACATGCACATCTGATAGAGAACTAATCTCTAGGATATATAAAGAACTCAAAAAAAACCAAAAAAATGAACAACCCAATTAATAAATGGGCTAAGGAGCTGAACAGACACTTTTCAGAAAAAGATATACAATCGATCGACAGACATATGAAAAAATGTTCATCTCTAGCAATCAGAGAAATGCAAATCAAAAAACTATTCTAAGATTTCATCTCACGCCAGTCAGAATGACAATTATCAAGAATACAAATAACAATAAGTCTTGGTGAGGATGTAGGGGAAAAGGCACGGTCATACATTGCTGGTGGGACTGCAAATTGGTACAACCAATCTGGAGAGCAGTATGGAGATTCCTTAGAAAACTTGGAATGGAACCACCATTTGACCCAGCCATCCCACTCCTTGGTCTATACCCAAAGGACTTGAAAACAGCATACTACACTGACACAGCCACTTCAATGTTCATAGCAGCTCAATTCACAATAGCTAAACTGTGGAACCAACCTAGATGCCCTTCAATAGATGAATGGATAAAGAAACTGTGATATATATACACAATGGAATATTACTCAGCAAAAAGAGAGAATAAAATTATGGCATTTGCAGTTAAATGGATGGAGTTGGAGAACATCATGCTAAGCGAAGTAAGCCAATCCCCAAAAACTAAATGCCAAATGTTCTCTCTGATAAGTGGCTGCTGATCCATAATGGAGAGGACAGGGGAAGAATGGAGAAACTTTGGTCAAAGGGGAGTGAGCGGGGAGTGGGGATGGGGACAATAAAGATGGTGGAATGAGACGGACATCATAGCCCTCGCTTCATCTATGACTGCATATATGATATGATTCTATGTCATGTACAACCAGAAAAATGAAAAGTTGTGCTCCATCTGTGTACAATGAATCAAAATGCATTCTGCTATCATGTATACCTAAGTAGCATAAATTTTAAAAATAGTGTCAAAATATGTGAGGCAAAAATTGAAAGAATTGCAAGAAGATATAGATGAACCCACTATTATAGTTGGAGACTTCAACACCTTGCTATCAGAAATAGATTCAGAGAACAGAAAATCAGGATGCAGTTGACTTTAACAGCACCCTCGATTAACTGGATATAACTAACATATCCATACTACTTCATTCAACAACAACAAATTACATAATCTTTACCAGGTTAGACAGAACATGAACCAAAACTAGAGCATATTCTGGACAATAAAATACAAATTAACAAATTTAAAAGAAATCATACAATGTCTCTTTTCAGATGATAATGGAATTAAACTGGAAACCAGTAACAGAATGATAGCTAGAAAATCCTCTAGTACTTGGAGATTAAACAAATGACTTCTAAATAACAAGTAGGTTAAAGGAGAAATTTAAAAATACTTTCAACAAAATGAAAATAAAGCATGGGATAAATACCTCAGTCTATACTAGGATTTATTTCTGTATAGTATTATGTAAATTATACTTTAAAATCAAGCCAATATTTAAATGTGACAAAGAAGTAATCCATTATTTGCTTATTTAGTGATAACACATCATCTTTGAATAATATAAGGCTTAACTGACATTACAATTGTTCTAAGAGCTATATATATTAGTTGAAGATAAAATAATTGGGAAAAACCTGAGAAAACTTTAGATCAACATTCTTTATGAAGACAAACATAAAAATCCATAACAAAATACTGGTACATAGAATTCAATGATATAGAAATCATTATATACCATGATCAAAATGGGTTTATTCCAGGGATATAAGGATTGTTTAATATTTGAAAATCAATGTAATCCACCACATTAACTGGCTAAACAACTTCAAAAAAAAATCACATGATTATATCAACTAATGCAGGAAAATACTTGACAAAAGTCAACATCTATTTTGTTATTAAAACCTCTCAGAAAACCCTGGCATGGTGGCACATGCCTGTAATCCCAGTGGCTCAGGAGGCTGAGACAGGAGATTGTGAGTTCAAAGCCAACCTCAACAACAGTGAGGCACTAAGCAACTCAGTGAGACCCTGTCTCTAAATAAAAATACAAAATAGGGCTGGGGATGTGGCTCAGTGGTTCAGTGGCTCTGAGTTCAACCCCTGGCACCCCTCCTCCCAACTCAAAACAAAACAAAACAAAATAAAACCTTCTCAGAAAATAAAAAAAGAATAAAGGGAAATTTTCAGAACTTGAGAATCTACCAAAAAACTATCTACAGATAACACTGCATTTAATGACAGACTGAATTTTTCCTCTCCACTGTGTTCATGGATTGGAAAGCTCAACATAATTAAGATGTAAATTCCCCAAAAGATATGCAGGCTTAATGTAATTCCTGTCAAATCCCAGCAAGATTTTTTTTTTGGACATGGACTAGATTGTTGTAAAATTTAAATGGGATACCAGTGGCTCGGGAGGCTGAGGCAAGAGGATCACAAGTTCAAAGCCAGCCTCAGCAACTCAGCGAGACCCTGTCTCAAAATAAAATATAAAAAGTGTTGGGGATATGGCTCAGTGGTTAAGTGCACCCCCTGGAGTTCAATCCCTGGTACCTCCCCGCAAAATATATATGCACAAAAAGAATCAAAACAGCCAAAACAATTTTGAGAAAGAATTAAGTGGGAGAAAAAGATACAGTTTACCTAACTTTAAGACTGAATATACAGCTATAACAACCAAGGACTGTGTGTTACTGGTGGAAGGACAGACACGTGAATTAATGGAACAGAACAGAGGACACAAATACATATTCAACTGATTTTTGGAGGATGAAAGTACAAAAGCAATTCAACAGAGAGAAGATAGACTTGTCAACAAATGGTGCTGAAACAATTGGATGCAAAAAAACCCCTCAATCTAAGTCCCTAACCTTACATAAAAAGAAACTCAAAATGGTTCATGGACTCAAATAAATATAAAGTGTAAAAATCCAAGACCTTTTGAAAAAATACAATAAACACTTTGGGATCTAGGCTTTGACAAAGAGTACTTAGACTTAATATAAAAACCATAATCCACAAAAGGACAAATTGATAATCAAGATTTCACCGAAACTAAAAACGTTTGCTCTACAAAAGTCCCTGTTAAGATGGGCTGGGGTTGAGGCTCAGTGGTAGAGTGTGTGCCTGGCACGTGTGAGTCACTGGGTTTGCTCCTCAGCACCACATAAAAATAAATAATTAAAATAAAGGTATTGTGTCTGTCTCCAGCTTAAAAAGAAAAAAAAATATGTATATATGAAAAGTCCCTGTTAAGAGAATAAAAAGGCAAGCTACAGAATAGGAGAAAATATTTGCAGGGCTGGAGTTGTGGTTTAGCGGTAGAGCGCTTCCCTAGCACATGTGAGGCTCTGGGTTAGATCCTCAGCACCACATAAAAAAGATAAATAAATAAAATAAAGATATCGTGTCTATCTACAACTATTAAAAAAATTTTAAAAACACAATTATAAAAAAGAAAATATTTGCAAACCACATATATAACAAGCACTAGTATCTAGAATATATGAAGAATTCTCAAAAGAGTAAAATACAATCCAATTGGAGAACTGGCTTAAGACATGAAAAGACAATTCACTAAATTAGATACATAGAAAATAAGCAAGCACATGAGAAGATGTTCAGCATCATTGGCCATTAGGGAAATATGAATTAAAATCACTGTAAAATATCACTATGTTCCTATGAGAATAGCTAAAATGAAAAACAGTGACAATACCAAGTGCTGACAAAGATGTGGAAAAACTATAACTTATACTTTGCTGGCAAAATGTAAAAATGATATAGCCATTTTGGAAAAGAGTTTGATGGTTTCTTGCAAAAAGTAAACCTGCAGCCACCATATGGACCAGCAATTATAATCCTAGGCATTTATTTTTATTTTTTTTGCAGTGCTGGGGATTGAACTCAGGGCCCCATGCATGCTAGGCAAGTGCTTTACCACTGAGCTACATCCCCAGCCCCTAGGCATTTATTTTGAAGAAATGAAGATTTGTGTTCATGTGAAAATCTGTATACAAATGCAACTTTATTCATAATAGCCCCACACTGGAAACAGCCCAGATGTCATTCAAAATGTGAATGTTTAAACAAACTGTGGTAGAGCCATATTTTGGAATATTACTCAACCATAAAAATATCAAATTATTGATATATACACAACAACCTGGATCAACCTCTAGAGAATCCCAAAAGTTTGCATACAGTACTTATAACATTTAAAAATTTATACAACATTCTGGGCTGGGATTGTAGCTCAGCGGTAGAGCGCTTGCCTCACATGCGTGAGGCCCTGGGTTCGATCCTCAGCACCACATACAAAGCAATAAAATAAAGACATTGTGTCCATCTACAACTAAAAAAATATTTAAAAAAAAAATTTATACAACATTCTAATATAACATTTTTGAAATGACAAAATTACAGAAATGGAGAATAGATTAGTGGTTTCTATAAATTAAGGAGAAATTGAGTTCAGAGGGACATGGAAACATGAGGCATCCTCGTTACAGAAATGTTCTGTTCTGAATCTAACTATACCAAGGTCAATATCCTAGTTGTGATATTGTACAATGATTTTGCAAGATGTTACTTATCAGGACAATTAGATGAAGAATGCATGTTATTTTTATATTTGCTTATAATTTATATATATTTAATTTTTAATTTTGAGATCATTGTAAAAAAATATATAGATATCCTATATACTCTTTAAGTATGTGTGTGTATTGTATACAGCTGTCCCAAACTTCGATATTTTGTATCTTTTTTTGGTGGAGAGTTGGGGATTGTACCCAGGGCCTTGTGCATGCAAGGTAAGCACTCTACCAACCGAGCTGTATCTCCAGCCCAGATACTTTGTATTTTAAAAAAGCTTGATAGGTGATTATGATATGCATCCAGACCAAGAACCCTATTTCAAAAGTTTTTTGGTTTTTTTTCACAATGATGGGAATGGAAACCCGAGCCTTGCATATGCTAGGCAAGTGCTATACCAATGAATGAGCTATGTATGGTCCAGGCTGATTTTTTGTTTGTTTGTTTTTTAATTTGTTCTTTTTAGTTACATATGACAGTACAACATATTTTGACATATCATGCATACATGGAATACAACTTCCCATTTTTATGGTTGTATATGATGTGGAGTTACACTGGTCACGTATTCATACATGAACAGAGGAAAGTTCTATCCGATTCATTCTACCATCTTTCCCATTCCCATCTCCCCTCCCTTCTACCCACTGCCTCCAACCCCCATCCAATCTGGTAATCCTCTACTCCTCCCTCTCCCCTGGCTACTGTGAGTCAGGATCTGCATATTAGAGAGATCATTTGGTCTTTGGTTTTTTGGGAATGGCTTGTTTCACTAAGCACGATAGTCTCCAGTTCCATCAATTTACTGGCGAATGCCAGTTTCATTCTTCTTTATGCCCAGCCTGTTTTTTTTTTCTTTTAAATGTTTATTTTTTAGTTGTAGGTGGACACAATAGCTTTTATTTTATTTTTATGTGGTGCTGAGGATCGAACCCAGTGCCTCCCGCGTGCTAGGCAAGCACGCTACCACTGCGCCATAACCCCAGCCCCCCCAGCCTGTTTTTTTTAATACTGAATATTTGCATCTATGTTTACATATGCATTTTTCTGAAGAAAATAAAAATGACAAAAGGAGGCAAAAATTATGAATTATAAGCCAAACAGAAATGTTCATGGCTCTGACCACCTTGCTATGGATTATTTTAATATATGATTAAAAATAATTCTTCACCTACTTATTAGGATATTATTGCCAATTACCTATAGAAAGATTTTTATATATTTTGAAACTGAACTTCTCAGACCACATTTTGAAAATAGTTGACATTTTATGCTAAGGATAAAGAACAAAATCAGAAATGAATTGTATAATCAAAGATACACAAAGAAACACATTCTTACTTTTGTCTCTGCTGATCAATCCAGAATTTACAGCTCTTCCTGACAAAGTCACAGCCCATTCCTCGGCCCCAGTCTAGCTTCTCAGCCATGCTGTAATTTGCTTTATACCAGCTGTGGAAATAATCCAAACAAAGCATCTTTTATTATTGTAATTATTTAAATTTACTTTTTTCTCCTTTGCAGTGCTCAGAATCAAACTCAGGGCCATGTGCATACCAAACAAATGCTCTACCACTAAACTACACCTGCTATTCCTGATAATGATTATTGATTACCGTCACTTAAAAAACAACTTTAGCATACCAATTCCAAATCTCAACCATGAGCAAATCAGGACCTTAAAAAGGACTCGGGAGGCCATCACCACAAATGAACATTTATAAAGTACTTGCTGCCACAGGACTGTTGTACAGGATTGTTGTAGCAAGGGCTGGGTAACCAGTTCTATGCCAAACTACTTTCATATTTAGAAAACAAAACAAAACGCATTTCCATTGTGATTTTCAAAAATGATGGAAGTCACAGAGTAGAAAGTGGTTATGTTGTAAGACAAGGGAAACAAGAACAAGGGCACAGAATGAGAGAAAAAGAGAAGCAGGAAAGAAAGAAATAATAGCTATCTTTTACCTAATCTGATTCAGTGGGCTCTGGTTTCTTGCTGTTCTGGCCTTGATTTTTTTTTTTTTTAATTTTTTAAAATAGTAGATGGACACCATATCATTATTTATTTATTTTTATGTGGTGCTGAGGATTGAACCCTGTGCCTCACACATGCAAGGCAAGTGCTCTACCACTGAGCTATAGCTCCAGCCCCTCTGGCTCTGAATTTGTGACATTCCTTGGGGCTCGAGGCAAGGCAGGACATTATGGTGGGAGTGTGTGGCAGAGGAAAAGTCAGGACATGGCCACCAAGAAGCACAGAAAGAGCTGTACTCAACAAGGACAAAATATAAACCCCAAAGGCATGCCCCTGGGGACCCACCTCCTCCAGCCACACCCTACTTGCCTACAGTTACCATTCAGTTAATCCCTATCATGGGATGAATTCAGTGATTGAGTTAAGGTCTTCATAACCCAGTCATTTCACATCTAAACCTTCCTGCACTATCTCAACACACGAGCTTTTGGGGAACACCTCACATCTATAAAGATAACTTCTATTTACAAAAAATACAGGGTATTGTAGAACAAAGGAATAGACAAGCAAATCCAGAATTCTGGGTCTATGATAAATTAACTGCCATGGCAGGGGAGGGGGGATGGCAGAGGTGTATAGGACTGCTGTACATTAAAACACTTAAGAGACACAATAACCAGAGTTTTATTTGCATCGCAATTTAAATAAAACAATTGTAAAAAGAGATAAAGGGTTATGTGCTTATGAACTGGGTATTAGAGGATATTAGGAAATTATTAATTTTGTTACTAGTGTGTTTACATTAAAAAATGTCCATATATTATAGGAACTCATGGTACAGTATATAGGAGTAAAATGATGTGAAGTCTGTGACTCGCAAAGTAAAAAAAAAAAATGTTGCAAATATGACATCTTAATTACTGTTGAATCCAGTTCATAGGCATACAGCATTCATTAAATTATATAGACTGTTTTATACATGTATTTTTTATGTATTGGAAATTTTCATAATAAAATATTGAAAAGAATAATATCGAGGCGGTTCCAAGATGGCGACCTAGATGGACGCCGCAGTCAGTCTCTCCAGAACCGGTGATTGAAGTTGTGGAAATACCATCTCCCAGCCAGCTTCTGGACATCATCCTACAGCTGTCCCTGCAGGAATTTCACTTGCGCGTGTACGCAGGGCCACCAGACAGCAGCAATTGCCACAAGCAGAATGACTTCAGCAGCAAACGGCGGCAAAGCGCCACTGCCGGCAGCTCCACTGTGAGCGGTTCGGAGCCCCAGCCCAGGGCCCCGCCCCGGGCAGGGCCTGCTTCTACACGAGGGGGCGTGGGAGAGCACCTGGGAACAAACTGAACTCAACACAGAACACTGTGGAAAGGCGGCGATTCCACCAGTGGCCCGACCCAGAGTTACACCCTGCTGTGAAATCCACACCCAGGACACCAACAGGGAAAGCCCAGCAAGCAATGGATAACACCACCTACTGGAGGTGAAAGGAACCATACCTGTTTATTTACATTGAAACTTTTTTTTTACTTCTTTTATTCTTATTTTTTATTTTATCCTTTATCTTTTTCTCCTAATGTTTCTATTGTTTGATCTTTTTGTTTTATTTCACAGCTCTTTTCTGCTTTCCTTTCTCTCTTTCTCCTTCCCTCTTTTCTCTCTCACTCTTTTCCTACTCTCTAATTCCCAACAGTTGTGAAACCAAGTATTTCTTATACAATGGGACATGGTAGATTGGGTTTTCTGAACTGTATACTAGAGTGGTATTATATAGTTTTGTAACTCACACTTGCAGCTGTCTTATTTTTCTTGCTATCTTCTCTCCTCGCTGTACTCCCTTTTCTTCCTCCTTACTGGTCTTCCCCAACTCTCGGATGCTCTTTCTAGTAATAGCCAACTTCTCTTGGATTCTTTTTTCATGCTTTCTAAGATCTAATAACCATATCCTCACTTCCTACTACCCCATCAATCTATACTACACCCCACCCTCAAGTTTCCCTAGTCCACCAACAGAAACTATAGACCCTTGTGCAAACTTATTGTTTACATAATAGATTGTAAAGGAACCCATAATTGTTGTATATCGTGACTAAGCTATAAATGTATTCGGGAGCTACTAGGAACTACTTGGTTTGAAACTATATATTGCTTCTATT
>PVHX01031473.1:0-14830 GCA_004024805.1 Geosciurus inauris | reverse complement strand
AGAAACATTCACAGATTGAAGGTGAAAAGATGTAAAAAAAAAATCTATCACTCACATGGACTGCATAAACAAGCAAGAGTTTCCATCCTCATTTCAGACAAAGTGGACTTCAAACCAAAGTTAATGAAAAGGGATAAAGAAGGACATTTCATACTGCTTAAGGGAATCATACATCAACAAGACATAACAATCTTAAATATCTATGCCCCAAACAACAGGGCAGTGATGTTTGTCAAACAAATTCTTCTCAAATGCAAGAATCAAATAGACCACAACACAATAGTATTGGGTGACTTCAACACAACTCTCTCACCACTGGATAGATCTTCCAAGCAAAAACTAAACAAAGAATGTGCAAGACTCAATAGAACAATCAAAGGTCTAGATTTAATGGATATATATAGAATATTCCATCCTTTAACAAGCAAATACACATTTTTCTCTGCAGCACATGGATCCTTCTACAAAATAGATCATATGCTATGCCACAAAGCAAGTCCTAGTCAATACAAAAAAACAAAGATACTACCCCACATTCTATCTGACCATAATGGAATGAAACTAGAAATTAATAACAGTTTTTAAAAAAAGAAGCCACCACAACACCTGGAGACTCAATAATTTGCTATTGAACAATGCTTGGGTAACAGAAGACATCAGGGAGGAGATAAAAAGTTCTTGGAGGTAAATGAGAACTCTGATACAACATACTAAAATCTCTGGGACACTATGAAGGCAGTGCTAAGAGGAAAGTTCATTCCATTAAGCTCATATATTCAAAGATGTAAAAGTCAACAAATCAATGACTTGACACTACAACTCAAAGCCCTAGAAAAAGAAGAACAAACTAACACCAAAAGAAGTAGAATTCAGGAGATAATCAGAATCAGGGCTGAAATCAATGAAATTAAAACACGAGAAACAATTAAAAAATTGATAAAACAAAAAGCTTGTTCTTAGAAAAAATAAACAAAATTAACAAACCCTTAGCCACCCTAACAAAAAGAAGAAAACCCAGATTACTAAAATTTATGATGAAAAAGGAAATATTATGACAGACCCTGCTGATATACAGAGGATAATTAGAAACTATTTTGAAAACTTATATTCCAGTAAAATAGAAAACCCTGGAGACACTGACAAATTCCTAGAGACATATGACCAGTCCAAATTGAATCAGGAGGACATTCATGGCTTAAACAGATCAATTACAAGCAAGGAAATAGAAGATGCCATCAAGAGCCTTTCAACCAAGAAAAGCCCTGGGCCAGATGGATTCTCAGCAGAGTTCTACAAGACCTACAAAGAAGAACTAACTCCAATACTCCTCAAATTATTCCATGAAATAGAAAGGGAAGGAACCCTTCCAAACTCATTCTATGAGGCTAGTATCACCTTGATTCCAAAACCAGACAGAGACACATCAAAAAAAGAAATTTTCAGACCAAAATCTCTGATGAATATAGATACAAAAATTCTCAATTCTGGCAAATCGCATAAAAAGCATAGTAAAAAACTAGTGCACCATGATCAAGTGGGGTTCATTCCAGGAATGCAATGTTGGTTCAACATATGGAAATCAATAAATGTAATCCATCACATCAATAGATCACATGATTCTGCTGTATTTGACAAAGTACAGCACCCTTTCATGTTTAAAACAATAGAAAAACTAGGGATAGTAGGAACGTACGTACCTCAACATTGTTAAAGCAATCTATGCTAAGCCTAAGGCCAACATCATCCTAAATGGAGAAACTGGAACAAGACAGGGATGCCGTCTCTTAGCACTCTTACTCAATATAATCCTTGAAACTCTAGCCAGAGCAATTAGACAGATGAAAGAAATTAAAGGGATATGAATAGGAAAAGAAAAACTCAAACTATCATTATTTGCAGATGACATGATTCTATACTTGGAGGATCCAAAAAATTCCACCAGAAAACTTCTAAAACTGATAAAAGAGTTCAGCAAATTGCAGGATATAAAATCAATATCCATAAGTCAAATGCATTTCTATACATCAGCAATGAGTCCTCTGAAAGAGAAATTAGGAAAACTACTTCATTCACAATAGCCTCCACCAAAAAAAAATACATGGAATCAATCTAACAAGAGTGGTGAAAGACCTCTAAAATGAAAACTACAAGACAATAAAGAAAGAAATTGAAGAAGATCTTAGAAGATTGAAAGACCTCCCATGCTCTTGGATAGGCATAATCAATATTATGAAAATGGCCATAGTACCCAAAGCTCTATATACAGATTCAATGCAATCCCAATTAAAATCCCAAAGTCCTTTCATATAGAAATAGAAAAGACAATCATGAAATTCATTTGGAAAAATAAGAGACACAGAATAGCCAAAGCAAACCTGAGCAAGAAGAGTGAAGCAGGAGGCATCACAATACCAGACCTTAATCTTTACTACAAAGCTGTAGTAACACAAATGGCATGGTATTGGCACCAAAATAGACATGTAGACCAATGGTACAGAATAGAAGACATAGAGAGTAATGCACATAAATACAGCTATCTCATACTAGACAAAGGTGCCAAAAACATACATTGGAGACATGATAGCCTTTTCAACAAATGGTGCTGAGAAAACTGGAAACCCATATGCATCAAAATGAAACTAAGCCCCTATCTCTCACCATGCACAAAACTTAACTCAAAGTGGATCAAAGACCTAGGAATTAGACCAGAGACCCTGCATCTAAGTGAGGATAAAGTAGGCCAAATCTTCATCACCTCAGATTAGGCCCCGACTTCCTTAACAACACTCCAAAAGCACAAGAAATAAAAGCAAGAATCAATAAATAGGATGGATTTAAACTAAAAAGCTTCTCAGTAAAAGAAACTATTAATGAGGTGAACAGAAAGCCTCCATTCTGGGAGCAAATTTTTGCCACATGCACATCAGATAGAGCACTGATATCCAGGATATATAAAGAACTCAAAAAACTGAACACCAAAAAAAACAACCAGATCACTAAATGGGCTAAGGAGCTGAATAGAAACCTCTCAGAAGAAGATATACAATCAATAAACAAATATATGAAGAAATGTTCAGCATCTCTAGCCATTAGAGAAATGCAAATCAAAACTACACTCAGATTTCATCTCACACCAGTCAGAATGGCAGCTATCCAAAATACAAGCAACAATAAGTGCTGGTGAGGATGTGGTGAAAAAGGTACACTCAAACATTGCTGGTGGGACTGAAAAGTGGTGCAACCAATCTGGAAAACAGTATGGAGATTCCTTAAAAAAACTTGGAATGGAACCACCATTTAATCCAGCTATTCCACTCCTTGGCCTAAACCCTAAAGATTTAAAAACAGTGTACTACAGTGAGGCAGCCACTTCAATGTTTATAGTAGCACAATTCACAATTGCTAAACTGTGGAAGCAACCCAGATGTCCTTCAATAGATGAATGGATAAAGAAACTGTGGTACATATACACAATGGAATATTATTCATCAATAAATGAGAATAAAATTATGGCATTTGCAGGTAAATGAATGGAACTGGAGAACATTATGCTAAGTGAAGTAAGCCAATCCCAAGAAACCAAATGCCAAATGTTCTCTCTGATTAGTGGATGCTGATACATAAGGGGTGTGAGAATGGGGAACATAGAAGAAATGGAGGATCTCTGGATGAGGCAGGGGGGAGAAGGGAGAGGGAAAGGGGAATGAATGTAGTAAAGATGGTTGAATGAGATGGTCATCACTACCCTAGGTTTATGTATGAAGACACAAATGGTGTGACTCTATCTGGTTTGCAACCAGAGATATGGAAAAATTGAGCTCTATATGTGTACTACGACTTGACTTGAAATGCATTTAAATTAATTAATTAATTAATTTAAAAATAAATTAAATTCATTTTAAAATTTAAAAAAAGAAATAACTAATTTTGATATTATGACATTGAAAATAAACATATACATAGAAACCATAAGGAATCCTAGGGAAGTATTTTGAATTGTTTTTATCTTCCAAAGTCTAATTTTAGATTTGCCTTGTTATTTTTAGAAACTTGAAAAAATTAAACATGTAGGTACAGATTAAGCTACAAATTTATAATGCATCCTAAGGAATAAATCTTGGGGTCAGTCAATGAAGTAAAGAACCATGATTTACTGAGTTGTTCTCCAAATGAAAAGAAAATATTGAACAGTAGTGAAAAAAGGTTGTAAAGATCAGGTATGACCATGTGACCATTTGCAGGAGCAAGGACATACTTTTTGTGACTCTTCTTTCCTTATTTTGTTGAATGTATTTGTGTTTGTGTGAACATATTTCAAATAATTTTGGTTTATTAACTCCATTATCATTTAATATTAAATATGGTGACTTTAAATCTTACTACTTAATTACTGCTAGTTTTGTATCACGGCATTTAAGTTAAAGTATATCAAGGAGAAAATAAACAGCACTCAAGGACATAACCTCTGGAAAGGAGTTACTATTTTGTTGTAGGCAGGACTGATGTGCATCTTAGGTGCGATTATGACCTTGTTTCTGTTTTATTTGGAGATTATGTATTGTATAAAGAGATGTCTATGGATGTCAACTTGGCAAGGCTTGCAATTTTTTTTTGATTGTTTTAATTAGTTGTGCATGACAGTAGAATGTACGTTGATACATCATATATAATAGAGTATCATTTCTCATTCTTCTGGTTGTACATGATGTAGAATTACAGGGGTCACATAGTTATATGGGTCACATAGTTATATATGTGCATAGGGTAATAATGTCTGATTCATTCTACTATCCTTCTGATCCCCATAACCCTTCCACTCTCCTCTATCTAATCTAAAGTAACTCTATTCTTCTCTAGCCTCCCCTCTGCCATTGTGAATTAGCATCTGTATAGCAAAGAAATCATTAGGGTTTTGGTTTGTTGAGATTGGCTTATTTCACTTAGCATGGTATTCTCCAGCTCCATCCATTTAGTGGCAAATGCCATAATTTCATTCTTCTTCAAGGCTGAGTAATAGTCCATCATGTATCTCACATTTTTTTAATCCATCCATCTGTTGAAGGGTTCCATGGTTTGTCTATTGTGAATTGAGCTGCTATAAACACTAATGTGGCTGCATAATTGCAATGTGCTAATTTTAAATCCTTTGGGTATAAAATGAGAAGTGAAATAAATAGCTATGTCAATGGTGGTTCCATTACAAGTTTTCTGAGGAATCTCCATATAGCTTTTCATAGTGGGAAACACCAATTTGCAGTCCCACCAGCAATGTATTGGTGTAAAGCAATACACAAGCAATGCATTTATGCACCTTTTCCCCCACATCCTCACCAACATTTATTGTTTGTATTCTATGCTCTTGAATAGGCAGAATTAATATTGTCAAAATGATCATACTATCAAAAGTGTTATACAGACTTAATAAAATTTCAATTATAATCTTCATAGAACTAGAAAAAGCAATCATGAAATTTATTTGAAAAAATAAGAGATCCAGAATAGCCAAAGCAATCCTTAGCAAGAAGAGTGAAGCAAGAGGCATCACAGCACCAGATCTTAAACTATATTACAAAGCTATAGTAACAAAAACAGCATGGTATTGGCACAGACAGGTAGACCAATGGTGCAAAATAGAAGACACAGAGATAAACCCACATAAACACAATTAACTCATGCTAGACAAAGGCGCCAAAAACATTCACCAGAGAAAAGACAGCCTATTCAATAAATGGTGCTGGGAAAACTGGAAATTCATATGTAAAAAACGAAATTAAACGCCTATCTCTCACTTTGCACACAACTCAATTCAAAATGGATCAAAGACTTAAGCACTATACCAGAGACCCTGCACCTAATAAAGAAAAAGTAGGGCTAAATATTCACCATGTTGGCTTAGGATCTGACTTCCTTAACAAGAATCATAGAGCCCAAGAAATAAAATCAAGAATCAATAAATGGGATGGATTAAAACCAAAAAAGTTTCTTCTCAGTAAAGGAAATAATAACGTGAAGAGAGAGCCTCCAGAACGGGAGAAAATCTTTACCACATGCACCTCAGATGCAGCATTAATGTACAGAATATATAATTGATCAACAAAATATATAAAAATATTCAACTTCTTTAGCAATTAGAGAAATGCAAATCAAAACTACTCTAGGATTTCATCTCATTCCATACAGAATGGCAATCATCAAAGATTGAAATTTTGAGGGTAAGTTTATGTGTCACCTTGACTTGGCTTGTCCAGATATCTGGTTACATATTATTTTGGATGTGTGGGTGAGGGTGTTTTAGGATGAGATTAACATTTAAATTAGTATACTCAGCAAAGTGTATTGCCCACCACCACCACATAGGTCTTTCTTTGATGGCTTGAAGGCTTGAATACTAAAAAAAATCTTAATTTTTTTACAATAAATTTACATATATTTTCTGTTTCTCTGGAAAACTCATTATCCAAATTCATTTTTTTTTTAAATTGTGACATCAAAGCCAATTCATCAATAGTAAATCATTTTCAAAATCAGGAGTGAGAAGTTTTTCATTGTTAACTTATTTAACCTTTTAAAAAACAACTTTGAAGCATAACTTACATTCAATAAAAAGTTACATTTAATATATAAAATATGGTGATTTTGACAAGTATACATCTGTCATGGATGTTTCTTAAGATGATTGTGGCAATAGCATCAGGATCACTTTATACTTTGTTTAAAATGCTGTAACTGCAAAAATAACAAACTGCTTATATTTGATATCAAGAGACCTTTTATGTCCTTAAAGATATACAGAATTTTATATCTTCTTATTCAGTTTGTACTAAGGAAAGGCATAGAATGCTGACAATAGCTAAAATAAGTACAGTACAGTATTTTTGATGATTTTATGTCCAAATACATTTCCAAAACATTTTCAAAAATGTTATGTTGCATATCAGTACTAAATTTACATTTTTCTCCTGGACATGGTGGCTCATGCCTGTAATATGAACAGCTTGGGAGGCTGAGGTAGAAGGATCAAAGCCAGCCTCAGCAAAAGTGAGGCACTAAGCAACTCTGAGACCCTGTCTCTAAATAAAAAAATACAAAATAAGACTGGTGATGTAGCTCAGTGGCTTAGTGCCTCTAAGTTCAATCTCTTATACACAAAATTAAAAAATAAAAATTCCATTTTTCTCATTTATTTCAGATAAGCCAATTAATATATTGAAATCAGCTCATATCAGATATTGCTTCATGATTATTATTATTAGAGCTTGATTTTGTAGTAAATACAAATTCAACACAATATTATTACTATGTGATATATTTATACCATGAAGATTTCCAGCTTGTGGCTGGGCATGGTTGTACACACCCATAATCCCAATGAGGCAGGAGCCTGAAGAAGGAGGATTGCGAATTTAAGGCTAGTCTCAGCAACTCTCAAAATTAAAACTAAAATAAATAAATAAATAAAAGGTGAGGGATGTAGCTTGGTGGTAGAGCACCCATGGATTGAATCCCTAGTATCTGGAGGGGGGTGGAATTTCCGCTTGGTTTAAGATAAAATTGACTGGACTTGAGTTTCTTGGGAAGAATTTTATGACACAGAAGTGCACGTGCACAGAAATTGCAATTGTCAGGTATAGGAACCTGAAGCAGAATTCAGGGATATCATTGTGCATCAATATCCTAGACAGTATGAAAAGATGAAAAAGTCAGAAAGAAGAGACCAACTGTTGGGAGCTGGGTGTGAACTGGGCAATGTTTGAGCCATTAAGGCAGTGAAGCCACTCTTGGGGGAACTCTCGGGTAAAATTCCCCAGTGCGAGAAAGCCCAGATCATGGTAGCACCCTGACCTAGCTCATAACTCCAATTTCAAACACAGTGGCTGGATCTGGGCGTAACCTGCCAAGCACAAACAACTTGTTTATCCCCGCTCTCATCCTAACCCCCCTGAAGGAGATCCATATGGACCCTCTTTGTTCTGTACTGATATAAATAAAGCAAGGGCTTTCTTTTTGTTAGAGGTCAGACCCAACTGGTCTGCTTGATCTCTAGCGCCTCTTCTTTGAAAATATGTAATTCTTGACTTTGTGTCTTTATTTCTTGATATATTACTTTTATAGCTTTTATTTCAGAACCAGCCCATCCATCCCACAGTTACGTACTCCCTTGCCCATTCAGGACATGGGTGAGAATCAATCCAGATCTATTTGTAAGAGTTCTACTAAAATTTATACTGGAATCATAAAATGTGCATGAGAAGGTTCTATAGCTTAAAACACTTCTGGAGATCTGACATTTTAAGAGAGCATTTCTGACATTATAAAATATGGAAATGAGCAGATATTTTGTCGCAACCAGAATGGTTCAGTCCTAACTAAATATCATTGTCATTCAGGTAAGAGGAGAAAAGTCATGGTTTATGAGTAAGGACTGCACTGCATGAGTGAAGAGTATAGTCAAAAAATAAAGTAAGAGGCGGAGTTGTAGCTCAGTAGTGGAGCTCTTGCCTAGCATGTGTGAGGAACTGGGTTCAATCCTCAGCACCACATAAAAATAAATAAATAAAATAAGGGTATTGAGTCCATTTACACTAAAAAATTATTTTTAGATAAATAGATAAAGTAAAAATAAAATAAACATTTAAACATAATTTAAAAGAATATAATAATATTAAAATAGCTACACTAAATGCTAGAACATATGTTATCTGAAATATATGTCTGTGTGTGTCAATAAAAGCAGAAATAAAGATAACACAGATATAAAAACTAAGAGATATAAATCTAATTGGAGAATGAGATAAAATGTATGAACTTGAATGGAATATTATTCGGCCATAAAAAGAATGACTTCATGATATTTTCTGGTAAATGGATGGATCTGGAGACAATCATGCTAAGTGAAATAAAGCAATCTTCCCCAAAACCAAAGGTCAAATTTTCTCTTTGATATGTGGATGCTAACACATAACAAAGGAGCAGAGGAGAGAATAGAAGCTCCGTGGATTAGACGAAGGAGAATAAAGGGAAGGAATGGGCATAGGAATAGAAAAGCCAGTGGAATGAATATGACACAACTTTCCATATATGAATACACCACAATGAATCTCCAGATCAAGTACAGCCACAAGACTGGGATCCTAACTAGAATAAGATAAACTCCATGTTTATATTAATGTATCAAAATATGCTCTACTGGGGCCGGGGTGGTGGCTCAGTGGTAGAGCGCTTGCCTAGCATGCGTGAGGCACTGGGTTCGATCCTCAGCACCACATATAAATAAATAAGAAATAAAGGTCCATCAACAACTAATACAAAAAATTTAAAAAAAAATATGCTCTACTGTCATGTATAACTAAAAAGAGCAAATAAAATTTTTAAAAAGGGAAAAAAAATATGGCAACAAAGAATTCATTAAATAGTGATTATTTACCAAGTTAGTGAATTCATATATCCAAGTTTTAGTAAAATTCAACTAAGAAAAACTACAAGAATACATAATCAGGGGCTGGGGCTGTAGCTCAGTGGTAGAGCGCTTGCTTAGCATGCGTGAGGCACTGGGTTCGATCCTCAGCACCACATACAAACAATAAATGAATAAAATAAAGATCCATCAACAACTAAAAAAAAAATTAAAAAAAAGAATATATAATCAAAAGCATGTCGTAGTCAGATTAAAAAACATAAAAATGTAATTAAAGTATTTATACTTTCTAAATTTTTTCTTGATGTCCTCAATGATTATTTAGAAGTATGTCATTATTTCCAAATATTTGAATGGATTCTAAGTATGATCCTATTGTAAAAATATATTCAAATAAATCTTCAAAGTAAATACAATAAAGATACCAATCTTCACATGCAAAATAATGAAAGCCACATTTGTTCTGTAAGAATTCCTCAAAAAATGATGAAAATATTGATTATTTTGCAATTCTATTTAAAAATTATTTTGGGCTTTATTTTTTTAATTCTTTTTGGTGATACATAATGATAGCGTACATTTTGACAAAATTCCAAAAGTATGGGAAATAACTTGTTCTAATTCAGTCCCCAGTACTTCCCCATTCCTCCGCTGCTTTTTGATAGTAGTTATAGTTTATAGCAAAATTGAGTGAAATTTCAGATATTTCCTAAACAGCCTTTTCCCAATGCATCATAACCTCTTCCTCTGCAATGACATGTCATTTCACCCCAACTACAGTGTTGTCACTTCACATTTTATATTTGACACTAAGTTTGTCTCTTCACATTTTATATTCTTCTATAGATTTGGACAAATATACAAAGGCATTCCAAGAGTAAAAAATACTGAGAGAATTCACCATCATAGGACTTTCACTTCAAGAACACTAATTGTCATTAGGCAAAATGGAAGTGCATCTCGACTGAATCCTCAACATAAAGGAAGGAATAAGCAGCACTGAAAAGTGCAGAAAAGTTGGCAAACATGAGACTATTTTTAAAGTTCCCTTAAAGCAATAGACTATTTAAATGTCATATATCAATGTAATTAAGAAGTTTATACAATCCAGTAAAGGTAAATTATATCACAAATAACCAACCATATAAATGGAAGGAAAATTATACTGTTGCAAAGTTTTGTCATTTTGAAGTCATAGAATCCTATCAATTCTGATATATTAAGAATGTATATTATAAACCTTAGAGCAACTACTAAATAATTCCAGGACAAAAATGTTAAAATAACAGTAGGAAAGATAAACAGGATACTAATAAGGATTGAAAGAGAGAAAGATGGGGAGACAGAAGTATAGATATTTTCCATAGACAAAAGTAAGAAACAAAGAAGAAAGAGACAAAAAATAAACAGAATAAATGTAAAACAAGTAGATAATTAACAGTTGCAAATACCAATCTATTAGTAATTTTAATATTAAAGGACTGGAAATTCAAATTAAAATATTATCAAGCTCTATTTAAAATACTACTTGTAGATTACAGGATTCATCCCTTCAATATTATTTCAATAAAATATAGAAGTAAAAACATACATATTGCAAACACTAATTATAAGGTAGAATGTGGACACATGTGCAGCTATATCTTTATCAGAAAAAATTAGCCCCAAAAGCTGAAAAGGAGGCATATCTTGTAAAAAGCAAAGGGACCCTACCTAAGAAAGATATAATGGTCACAATGTGAATGGACCTAACAATACAATATCAAAATATGTGAGACAAATTAAAAACACTGATAGAAATAATAGATAAATCTAAACAAGAACTGTTTTAATGAAAACATTTAACCTTTATTTCTCATAAAATCTATTATATGATCTACATAAAATTCACATATTTTGGAATAGGTGGTCACAGTGTGTCATTATCATATCCACACATAATTAAAGTAGCTACTTGCAATAAATATATTATTAACAGATATGTTCATGTAGCACCATACACATGTAATAAAATTGTTTTATACTTTTCATTTACAGAGAAATTTCTAAAACACTACAATAGTTCTAGTATACCATACAACAAGTTTCTCCTTTACTAACATGTTTTCATAATTAATGAGCCAATATAGACCCATTATTGTTAACCAAAGTCTACATTGTATTCACAGTCCCTTAGTTTCTTCCTAATGTCTTTTAAATGATCCCCATTCCATTCAGTATTGTCTCTTTAGGTTTTGTGTACAGTGAAAATTTCTCAGCTTTTATAATTTTCTTTAATCATCTTGACAATTTCAACTATATGTCATGTATTTCATAGAATGTCCTCCTCTTAGGGTTTATCTGTGTTTTTCTGCATAATTACTTTTGGATTATGTGTTCTAGGGAGATGCACCACAGTAGTGAATGTCCATTTCCATCTCATCCTATCAAGGGTACTATCGACATGACAGGTAATTATTTTTATTAATCTTGATTCATCACCTAGTCACACTAGTTTTTAGTTAGTGTTTCCCATACAAAATTGCTCTATTTGCCCTCTTTTCCTTCTTATGGTTTTTGGTAAAAGAAAACTCATTATGGGGGCTGGGATTGTAGCTCAGCAGTAAAGCGCTTGCCTCACATGCGTGAGGCCCTGGGTTCGATCCTCAGCACCACATACAAAGCAATAAAATAAGAAGACATTATGTCCATCTACAGCTAAAAAAAAATACTAAAAAAAAAAAAAGAAAACTCATTATGTGTTGCCAACACATAGAGTGCAGAATTGTATTATGCCTATTTACATGGGTTAAGCATTAAATTTGGGAGGATTACTCAGCATGGAAGAATTTTTTGTTCTCCCAATTTATTTATTTATTCTATTTTTTATTCATATTACTTTGAATTCATCAATTCATATTTCATGTTTTGGGTTAAAATCTCAAATTTTATCCTTTTATTTTTTTTCTCCTGAAGTTTCTCCATCTTAGTCCACAGGAGCTCTTTCAATCAGTTCTGTTTTCCTTTTGACATGCACCATCATCATGGCTTTTTTCTGCATGTATGTTAACTTATTTTATGGCACTATGATATGCTTCCTGATCATCTTGTATATTTCTTGGTTCAGTCACAGAATCAGCCATTTCTTTGATAAGCCCTGGTTCCTGAGAAAACGATAGTAGAAAACAAAACCTTATTGCTAGGTGTGTTGTTGCTTCTGGGGTGTCAATACCTCATTACCTTCATAGTTTCTCAGCTCACAACACAGCTCACAGTATAGTGAGATATAAGTGGGTATACTAAATCATGTATATACATATAACTAACTGTATGAGATTAACTCTATTAGTTTATACATGAGTTCATTATGATATTTACAGTTGGATGTTTTAACATATTAGTTTCAGTAATTGATAGAACAAAAAAGCAAATATTAGACTCTGGACAATGCCATTAACCTAATCAACATCAATCTCAATATTTATTAAGTACAACAACCACATTCTCATGATGCACATTCTTTTCAAGAACACATGGAACATTCACCAGATTATACTACATGCTAAACTGAGTTGGGATTGAAAACAATCTTACCCATGGTCTGTTTATATATAATCTTGATTATGTCTATACTTCAAAGCTTGATATATGAAATCAATCTATTCCATCAAAATTCCAATTTATTTTCATAACAAATTGACAATCTAGAATTAAAATTAATATGAGCCTACAATTGACCTACAATGGTATGGACAATTTTGAAGATGAACACAGGATAATCTGCATTACACTATTTCAAAATTTATGAAATTATAATAATGAACATAATAAAATGTTGGTTATAGTACAGATAATAAAAAAGCAAACTAGAAAATTTAGAAATAAACCCACAGACACACCATAACTTGCATTTAGAAAAATGTGCCAAAGCAATATCATTGCAGAAGAAATCACAGTAATTTTACCTCAGCAACTTTATATTAGTAACTTTAAAAATGAACATACTTCACCCATAACTCACATTGTTTACAAAAATAAATTAAATGTATATCATAAATCTAAACAATAAATCTTGTACAAAATGAACTCATGACATAAAGGTAGGCAAATGTTTCATGTAACACCCAGTAGTCAATAAAAAGTAAAATATAAACACATTTGCTATTTTACCAAAATAAAACCTATTCATCAGAAAACATGTATTTTTCTCCTCTTTTATTTTATTTTATATATGTACATTTAAAAATTTGTCTTCTAGGAGAACTGACCTTTTCTTTATTATGTATTGTTCCTTATCTCTCATAATTTTCCTTGATTTGATGTTGTCCATATCTTAATGTAGCTACTCCAGTTTTCTTTTCATTGGTGTTAACTCAGTAACTTTTTCATTGGTGTATTAAACATATACATGATATTGGTGTTCATTCTAACATAATTATACAAGCATGGCACATAATTTGCTCCAATTTATTACCCAGTACTTCTGTTTCTCTCCTCTCCCCTCTTTTCCTCTACTGTTCTTCCTTCTATTTATCTATAGTTTTTTTTTAAATTAGTGCTTTATAGATATAAATAAAGGTGAACTTTACTGTGGTATATCCATATAATAGGATAGTTTGGTCAATTTCATTCCAAAGTTTCTCCTATTTCCTATCCCTCCTCCCTTCCCCTCTTTCATTCTTCTTTTCCAGTGATTTCCCTTCTATTTTCATGTGATGCTTCCCCTGGCACAAACAGACTCTTTTCACCCTTATTTTGGTCTACCTTCTGGGTATGAGAGAAAACATTCGGTCCTTGAATTTCTGAGTCTGGCTTATTTCACTTACTATGATGTTCTCTAGTGCCATTCATTTGCCAGCAAAGGTCAAAATTTCATTCTTCTTTATGGTTGAATAAAATTTCATTGTGCATATATACCACATTGTCTTTACCAATCAGTCTGGTAATGAATACCTGGCTGGTTCCATAATTTGACTATTGTAAATTGCCCTGCTATAAACACTGATGTGCCTATATCAATACAGTATACTAATTTTAGTTCTTTTGGAGAAATATCAAGGGGTGGGATAGCTGTATCACATGGTGGTTCCATTTCTAGTTTTCTGAGGATTTCATGCTGATTTTCAGAGTGGTTGTACTATTTGTAGTTCCATCAATAGTGTATGAGTGTGCCTTTTCACTCACATTCTATTCTTTATTAATATTTGGATTTTTTAATATACTTATTTTTAGTTGTTGATGGATCTTTATTTTATTTATTTATATGTGGTGCTGAGAATTGAAAACATTCTAGGCAAGTTTTCTACCACTGATTTATGACTCCAGACCTCTCTCTATTTGAATTCTTAATGATTCAAATTCTAACTGGAGTGAGATAAAATCTTAGTGTAAATTGAATTTACATTTCCTGGATTACTAGAGATGTCAAACTTTTTT
>PVHX01031472.1:0-14825 GCA_004024805.1 Geosciurus inauris | reverse complement strand
GTCTCACTGAGTTGCTTAGCGCTTCACTATTGCTGAGGCTGCTTTTGAACTCGCAATCCTCCTGCTTCAGCCTCCCGAGCTGCTGGGATTACAGACATATGCCACCTCACAGGCATCATATGCTTTTAAACTGATTTGATTTTACTGTTTTTATTTTATATCTACCATAATGGTATTTTTCATGTGTCATAGGCCCAAATTTGATTTGTGGAAAGTAACCTACCTTTAATGATACATCTTGTCTTTGAAAACACACACACACACACACACACACACACACACAAATACTTTCATTATTAAATATTTTGCACCTGAAGCAATTTCAATTTGTTACTCCATGCTTACTCAAATCATTTAATAAATGATGAAAAATTCTGTACACTGGCCTCAAACACTGATTTGCAATTGTGCTTTGTTCAGCTGAGTGATTTCTTCCTTGATGCCCTGAAACTAATTCTTCTGTTTATACTCAGATTTGCATACCAATGCTGCTTCTAAAAAGCCAAGTGGTAGTGACCGTGGTGATTACCATTTTGGCTTTCAATTTTTGCATTTCTAAAGTGAGGCAGCAGATTCTGTGATTGTATCTCTACCTGGCCATTGTTTACCTAAAGTAGTGTTGTTAGTATTATTAAAGATATAATTCTTAGGATGATATTATTTATCATCATTGTTTTTGCAATATAGTTTCTACTTAGAGTCTCTATTAGTCTATTCTTTTTTATTCTGTTCCATTTTATATTCTGAAAACATGTTTAGTGTGTGCCTGCACATGCATGTGTGTATGTGTAATACTTGGTATTTTCTTGTAGAGCTATGTGGAAGAAATTATGAGGAAGATCTTAGGATTAATGACAGCTGTTTAATGAATGTAAGGCATTTGAAAGTGATCAATTTCACTTAATAAAGTGCTCAGAATACCATTGAGTTTGCACTATTTTTAATTAATTTTAAACTAGCTCATGCTACTAGCCTAACCAAGCAAATAAGAGTGAATGTCAGGAATGAAGAGAGAAACTTACTGTACCTAAATGTCCCCTTGGACGAACATTTCCATTTCCAAAAAGTGTGTTTTGTCTACTTTAACAACTGCCAAATATTCTTTTGAATTCCAGTTCCAAATTGTTGCTGGGACATTCCATGGGCAAGTGTCAGTGGGTTCTCAAATAAGAAATGAGAAATATTTATAGGCTTGATACTGCCTGAGATTTTATACACACAGAGTCATTTATTGGTTGCTGTCAATAGGGTTGTTGGTAACAAGGAACAAAAATTAACGTTAGTGAAAATAATATAAGGAGTTTATTGGAGAGAGAAAATAACTCAGAGAAATAGAAGAAAAACCCTGAAGAGCCTGACAGAAGAGCTGAGAACAAGTTTATGCAGGAATCTTAAGAGTTCAAGATTCACTAGGGTTAAATCAGCTCCAAAGATCCCAATTGTACTAATAAACAGGCAGTTCTTTGAATCCTTTCTCTCTTCTTCCACTATTAGAATTAAGGAAATGAAAACATAGTTCCCCAATCAATCTCCAGTTAGGATATCTGTGGGCACAGTTAAAGCCCTGGGCAGAACTTCCAGCTCTCTTCTCCTTTCTACCTTCTTTTGTCTGGAAGGTGAAAGTGATGGCTGAAGCTGCTGTAGCCACATAGTCATGTGAAAGTCAAGGGGGTGAAGTCAGGGAGATGACACAAAGGTCTCAGCCTACCGGCCCTAAACTTATTTTAGAACCTAAAATTCTTTATTCAATTAATCTGCTGAGTTGCATTTTTTGGTCCCTGTAAGTAAACACAATTTTAACTGAGAGCTATTCAAGGTTTATTTTTCTGCTTCACTTAACCTAGGTTATAAAAGCATAGACCTTGGCCAAGGGAGTCCCAGACAATGTTCTTTAACAGTCTCTCAGTGGCAGAAACTGCTAGATGATCTTCTTGCCCATTTGCAGTCTTCCTGGGTGTGACTGGAATCCATTTCTAATCTCTTTTCTCATTTGGTATAGTTAGGATTGACATCTAGTCTTAGAATATAGGTAGAAGTTATGTATGTGACTTCCTGATATGGCCTGTAAAGAATCTCCCCTACATATGCGTGCTGTTCTGGTTTCAGCTGAATGAATTGAAGAGTATTCCCATGTGAACGTGCCAATCAGTGTGTTGCATATGGCCAAGTCACAAGAAGGAAGGAAGGAACCTGGATCTCTAAGTCCTCTGAGGGCAGTCAAACTAGAAATACCCATAGGGTCTTTATGGGTAGCTTAAGAAGTAGCTTTTTATTTTTTGAGGCAATGGAAATTTGGGAAAGTATATGTTATAGCAACTAGCATTACCTTAACTCATACACACTAGGACTGTGTCAAGTGAGGGAAGGAAGAGCTCCCCTGGAAGTGTAAATGTGCCTTTGCCACAAGAAAAGAAAGATATGTGGGCAGGCAAGAGCTACAGCCATCCACTGCAACAGCCACCATAATGATCCCCTGAACTTTAATCACACATCCACATATGAGGGCCATCGTATCCTAAATAATAGCCTCCCAAAGATGTCCACATTACAATCCCTGAAGCCTCTTAATAATTACTCTAAATTGTAAAGAGGAATCAAGGTTGCAGATGGAATGAAGGTTGCTAATCAGAAGATCTTAAAATGAGAGATTGTCCTAGATCATCCAGGTAAGGGACCTTAAAAGTGAAAGTGAGAGATGAAAGGAAAGGGAAGGTCAGAATGATGCAGTGTGAGAAGCACTCGCCTCGCCTCCTTAATATTAAAGATGGGAAGAAGAGAGCCTCAAGCTAAGGAAATGCAGGTGGCCTCTAGATGGGCTCTGGGCAAGGACAGAGATCCTACCCAGTGCCCACAGGAGTGGGCCCAGCTGGAGTCTTGATTTTCATTTACACCTTAATTTTAACCAGATGAGACCTGTCCATCTTCTGGCTTACAGGATAGAAGATAAAACATTCTTACTGTTTTAAACCACAATGCTTGTGATAATTTGTTGCAACAGTAATAGGAAACAAATATAGGGACCTCTGATGTGCTAAGCAATTCATTGTAGTTATCGGGAGCATAACAGTGAAAAAAGATATGTTCCTTTTCTAAATGGGGAGAAAATCAAGAAAATAAACAAGGTCACAATGTACCCCACTGATGGGTAGAAGTGTCAGAGGAATGAAAAACATTAGGCAGTCAGGTGTGGCAAACAGTTTTCCAAGGGGAAAAGTGGCCAATGTGAAAGTCCAGAGGGGATATCATTGAAAGAATTGGAAACTACCACTCATTTTACCTGATAGGACAGAACTTGAGACTAGGTGACACTTGAGAATTGAGCAAGGAAAAAAATCATAAAGGGCCTGGTAAATGTTCCAGGAGATTAGACTTTCTTCAGTTAAGAACAGGGAGTCACTAAAGAGCAAAAATATGAAGGGACATGCCCAGTATCCATTTTAGAAGGAGTCTGTGGTTTTGGTGAAGGACATATTAAAAGGCTGGATCTGGGAGCAAGAAGGTCTGTTGGAACGTTGCCATGGACCTTGGCAAGTGAGGAGAGGCTGGCATAACACCGTAGCAGTAAGAATGGAGAGTGGATGGATCTTAGAAACAGAATGAAGGCTGTTGACTGGATCCGATGGCTTTGGCGTGGCCACTAGTGTGAAACCGTGATGTAACTCACTGAGCTAAGAATAGAGGAAAAGAAGAGGTCGGTTAAGGAGGGAAGCAAAGCACGGAAATGATGTGTCCATAGTTGTACTTTAGGCTCATCATTATCATCATCAGACCTAGAGTAACAGCACTGACAGTTGCACAGTTCCAGCTGAAACCATGTTGTGATGCATGTATGTGTTTACGTGGTCACTGTCAGTCAGCTTCAAAAGGGGAAAGGACACCTTGTTATTCACAAGAGCTTGGTGAACACTACACCCGAGTTTCTCAGCATAACAACATGACAAGTTCTCTCATGTGCCTGAGTACAGCTGAGGCCTCTCTGAGAATTGCCTCATGGCCAGCTGGAGCCAGAAGTGCTCATGACACTCAGGAGGGGAGAGAAGAGCTTCACACACACAGCAGGAAATAGAAGGTCCCCCCTGTGGTCATAAGTTAGTAAACTTCAAAGAGGCCATGTGAAAACGGTACTGACAGAACACATTTTCAAAGAATTACTGTATCCAGTAAAACATGAAGGAAGTGCTCTGTTCAGTTCTAACATCCTTTCTCAAAGTACTGAAAGTAGCACTGTCTCTGGTGGAGGGGCTATTTCCTCATCAATCTTGAGTGCCTAGAACAGTGCTTAGAATGTAGTTGGTGCTCAAGTGTTTATTTTTGTATGTATCAGCTACTGTTTTAAGAGCAAATTCTTTCAACCTCATTCAGAGAATTCAGTGATCCTAACTTAAGGGTAAGAAAACAGACCGCGATCCCCCTATTCAAACTCAGATCTGATTACAAAGCTCATTATTATAATTGTTCTATTATACTGCATTTATAGGACCTGTAGAGCATCCACATGATAATATAACTGAAAACCCAGGTCTGAAGTTCAAGACAAAAATCTTGCCTACAATAGCACATTTCACAGCCACTGACATTTAAATGGCAATTGACAGTAAGGGAGTGGAATAATGTCACATGGACAGTGACTCAAACCTTTTGACAATAGTCAGGAATAGATTGATATCTTTACAGTGAACCACTACACACCACACACACAAGCCCACACACACACACACACACGCACACACACACATTTCCTGTAATAATCTGCCCTTATTGAAAGTGGCATATGCTATTGTTTTCAATTTTATTTTCTTCTGTGCAGTTCTACTTCATTTTAAAATGCTAGTTACAGCCCATTAGAATGATTACATGATCCCACAATGGTTTGTCTGTGCAGTTTGAAAACCACTTCAAATGGCAAATGAAGAAGTTGCCAAACAGCAACCCACTGACCATTTCTGGCATGGAGACACGTCCTTGAGGCAGACTGCTCCTGTATGCAGATGTGTTATGCTTGAGCAAAACTTTAAATACCAAAGATGTCAACTCAAAGCCTGAGTTTTCATATTCTTTTCAGAAATGGACAACATTCACTAGCAGTCCTATTATCTATTGGCCAAAATTGACTAGAGCTGAGACACAGGGGTTTGCTACCTCTCCACAGACTCAGCTGCCCCCTCCTAGTTTCCTGATGCTGAATATCAGCTGCCATTTAAGATTGTGCTTGGGGATTTTTGTTATTGTTATTTGTTTCCTTATAAGAAAAGGTATTTCTTTACCGTACGCAAGATGATAAAGTGGAAGGCTGAGAGAGTGCATGCCTTGTCTCTCATACCACCTGCCTGCTTGTTCATGTTATCTGAAGATCCTGTAAGGCCTTGGCTTTGTGATCTGCAGTGGGGAGTGTTAAAGGCAGAGGCCCAAGGATGGAGGCCCAAGTAATTCCCACAATGAAAGAAAGAGGTGGAAATGCACCAGAAAGATACTAGAAAAGAATAACCATAGTGTTAGGGGAAAACCCATAAGAACAGGATATAAGAACACCAGGGTGAAGAGCATTTAATCAGACCATGTGATATTTTTAAGGTCAGAAGAATTCGTGGATCCTTGGCAAAAACTGCTGAAGAAGATTCTGTTCTTTTTAGAGGATTTATCTCAGTGTCTGACTCCTCCACTGTTAAGAAGAAACATAAATAAAGGTTTTCAGAGATGGGACCCGTCTTAACAGGCTGGAATTTAGAGTGTGAGGATACAAAATGCAGCATCCAGACATTATTTTGGCAAAGGTATTGTTTTAGATTGAATCAGAAGGTGGATCTTGCACACGTGCTCAGTTTGGAATAGGGTTCCTGGTAGAGGTGGCAATGGAAGACCCTGGGTCCATGTGGTTTGGGACTGAGTAGTCTAGCATCACCATAAACATCCATTGGAGACTATTTTAAGTCACTTCTCATGGATGGCTCAGGAGCCTAGTACTGAGGTCAGAAGTAGGACATGATAATATTCTTATTAATCCTTGCATCTTTTCAAATATTGGCTACCCATCATGGCAAATCTTTGTGGGGTGGATATATGTCCTATTCTGTTTGGGATATTCTAACAAAAGACCATAAAGTAGGTGGGTTACAAACAAAAAATTTTCATTTTTCGCAGTTTTGGAGCTGGGAAGTCTAAAGATCAAGACCTGAATAGGTTGGTGTCTGGTGAAGATCCGCTTTCTTGTTTATAGAGGGTGCCTTCTCACTGAGTCCTACATATAGTGGAAGAGGCGAGGGGTTGCATTTGGGTTCCTTTTATAGGGGCACTAATCTCTTTCATGAGAGCCTCGCCTTTGTGATCTAATCACCCTCATGTCCTACTTCCTAATTCTATCACCTTAATGATTAGAATTTCAACAAAATAAATTTAGGGGGAGGAGGTAATATTCAGATCACAGTAATATGATGTAAGATGAGTTGAAGTCCTAGGTATAAAACTTTGAGAGGAGTTAGATTACATAGGGAAGGCATTTGTAATCAGCATTAACTGTGTATTCTCTGCAGTACCTGGAATAATATATCATTGGAAAATAATTGGAGGGTTTGAATTTCAATTGCACAAGGAACGAACCAAACGTCAATAGATAATTCTTTACTAGTACAAATGAAGGAGAGACACAAAATAAATTCTGCTATATAATTTTTTATAAAACACCTCAAACTAAAAAAAAGTAATTGTTTTTAAAGAAATTCTATCTTACTATTGATCTTTTCTGTTTAATAACAGTTGAAGAAGAAGAAGAAAAGAAAAGAAAAGAATGACTATTCTTGCTTAAGTGTCATTCTTGGAAGCAGAGTATTTACTTTTCTTTTGTTCTTTCCAATCCGCAGGGAGCAATGCAAGCTGGAGCTTCTCTGCTTTTCATCTGCCAGGAAATAGCACACAAAGGCCTAGCTTCTGTAGCAGGGCGGAGGCATTTGTGTTTTTCTTTTTTCTGTTCCCTGTTGAACTGAGCCTTTAAAAAAGTCTGCCCACTGTGCTACTCTTGTGTTGTGAGCACCACGACTTTTGTTTATTCTTTATGTATCACATTTTCCATGTCTTACCATGCTAGCAAGTTCAAATGAATATATATTTTTAACTGATCGTAGGTGGAATAGTCTATAATCCTTTCATTATGAATGAAGATAGAATTGCTAAATCCTATAAGGGTGAGTTTGCCTAGAATTAATATACATCAAATATGCCAGGTATTAAATAGCAGCCATAACATGAACTAATCAAATCTCCAAGACCTTAGATTTTGCAATAATGCAAAAGGGAAATAATGCACATAGGTGATATACATTTATTTCCCTATACAGGTATTGTCAAGTATTAGGACAGAAAGGCCAATATGATATATAGGGCAAAAGTGACTTATTTGTACTTACTAGTAAAAACAGGATCACTTTTCTACCCTAAACTCATCAATCAAATAAATCCCTCCTTGTCTGTGGAGAGACGCAAGAGTATGGCTACTGTTATGGTTTGGATCTGAAATGCCCATCAAAGGCCCAGATGCTAAAGGCTTGGTCACCAGCTGGTGCTGTTGGGAGGTTGTGAACCTTTAGGAAATGGGTCGTAGTTGGAGAAAGTTGGCCCTTGAAGGGTGCACTGGAACCTCCAATCACTTCCTTTCTCTTTGTTTGCTCTCTGGCCTCTGTGTTTGCTCTACCGTGCTTTCTCTCTCTCTGCCATGATGTTCTGTCTTATCACATGCCCAGAAACAATGGAGCCAAGTGACCATGGACTGAAACCTCTGAAACCATGAGCCAAAATTAACTCTTTCCTCCTTTAGGTTGATTTTCTCAGGCATTTTGTCACAGTGATGGATAGCTAACTAGCATAGCTAGTTTAAATGAAATCTCTCTATATAAAACACAAGGCCAACAGGGAAGGATGGGGCCTTGAGAGGACAGAGATGAGAGATGCTTATACTTAAGTAAGTTGTCAGGAGGTGGCAGAATGAAAGAATGAGGGCACATGAATGTTAAGAGCACATAGCAAGAGATAAGTAAATGGTAGCTGCTATAGTTTAAATATGAGCCCTTTCCTATTCAGGTGCTGAAACCTAATCGCCTATGTGATGGTATTAAGAGGTGAGGCCTTTAAGAAGTGATTGGTTAGATTATAGGTCCTCCTCTCTGAATAGAATTCAGACTCTTATGAAGGAGGTTTCATAGTGTTTGGCTCACGTAGTGGCTGCCTGCCACCATATAAGGGCACAGTGTTCATCTCCTCCTGAGGATCAGCAATACATTACCATCTTAGTAGCAGAGACCAGCCCTTACCTGACAACCTAACCTGCGGCATCTTGACTTCCCAGACTTTTGAACTATGAGAAAATAAAATTCTGTTCTTCACTCTACTGTCATGTATATTTTAAAAAATCAAATAAAAAACTATTTACAAAACTGTTCTTTATAAATTACCCAGTCTCTGGCTGGGGATGCAGCTCAGAGATAGAGTAGAAGGTCCTGGTTTGATTCCCAGCACCCCTCCACCCATACACACATTTTAATAAAGTAAATAAAATAAATTACCCAGTTTAAATATTTTTGTTATGGCAGCACAAAATGGACTGAGATAGAAACTCTTATAATTAACATAGAATGACTTTCAATTGTGATTGTCTTGCTACTTAAACAACAGTAACATCGGTATTTTCCTCTATTTGCACAATCTTTTATCCTAGGCATACTCATATATTGGCCTATATCATCCTAAGGAAAGTTTGATGAGGCAGAGATAGAGGTTCTTACTATAATTTTATTATAGTATTATATAATATTATATAATATTTCTGCGCCTGGTGACCCAGACACATAAAATTAACCACCACACCTTCCAAGAGATACCTTTCTGCTGCAATTGACTGAGGTCAGTTTCTATTGCTTGCAAATAGAAATCCTGACTGATCAGTGGCACATGAATTTATTTGTTTATGTATAAAATACTTATGGACTGAGAACTATGAATTAGTCATTGTCCTGAGATGAAGAGCACACAATAGTGAATGTGATTATTTGCCTTTATGGAGATAAAGTCTCAGTAAAAGTAGAAAGACAATAAAATAAGAAAATAAATAAATAAAATGTCAGCCAGAATTAAGTGGTATGGAAATAAGAACATAACTATGGGAAAGTAACTAGTGAGCAGAATTAGAAGATTAGAAGTTCTCTCTGAAAAAATGATACTTGAGACCTGAATACAAAAAATAGACAGCCATGGGAAGGTCTGAGAGCAAGATGTTCCAGGCACAGTAAGTAGCAGGGCAAGGGTCCTCTGGTAGGAATGGATTTATGCCTGAACACTAGAAAGATTGTTGTAGTTGGACCAGGTGTGGAAAGGGGTAGTGGTGCACGATGAAGTCACATAGAGACAAGTCTTATAGGGTCTTGCAGACTCTCAGTGGGGTTCAGATTTTATTTTAAGCACAACTGACAACACTTTTAGTGAAGGAAGGGAGAGGAAATGATTCCCACTTTTAAAAAATGGCTCTGGAGCTCCATGGAAAATGGATCATAAAAAGACCAGGGTGGAAACCAGCCAACCTATTGGGCACCTGCTTCAGGAGTTTAGGTGAGATAGGACAGACACAAGGATTTTTCCTTCAGGCCCAAGATGGAGAAGTTTAGTGGACCCAAAGCAGAGAAAGCATATGCCTTGAGCTGCTTATCTTACATCTCTAAAAAAGCAGTTACATTAATTCAAGGGCACCATGAGCCAGGGCCACCAAGTAAATACTTGAATAAACACTTCCATTTCCAAGCAATTGAGAAGGTCAAGGCAGTTTCTTTGTTCAATTTTACGTAATTTTCCATTCCATTCAGCTGAAAAGAATAAGCAAGCAAACATCACTGCTCGATTTTTCAGCTTTATGATAGAAATAAAACACAATGTTGGAAAAAGTAAAATTTATTTTCCTCACACCAAATTATTTTCTTGGTTAATTCAAGGTTTCATGGCAAACAATGTTTACTTGATATGATAAAAATGTAGGCCAATGCAAAATCATTGTGAAAATAGTTATCTTAATCTAGAATATTTATGTACAAATGTGTAGTGTATTTTGTGTCTATTTAAATAAGCCTGTATTTTGGAAACATGGTGCCGCATAGTCTCATGAGTTCTTTATAATCAACTCAGTAAAATCAACAAAAAATTATCAACAGTAAATATTGATTACATATCACTATTTATTGATTCTATTAACACCTCTACTATTTAATAAGAACATGGTAACATGGTAATTTATGAAATAGTTGAATGAAAATGTTCTTACTTTGCCCTTCATGATATTGTGGATTTGTTGTCATTTTTGAAGTTTCCAATAGAGAATAAAATGGATAATTAGGGTGCTATCTCATTAATAAATTGACTCACTTTAATCATTTCTATGTACAACTGGCTTGACTTCTAAATGAAATGGTTAGTGAGATCAGTCAAATAATCATCAATTCAGCTAACATATTTTCCAGCCCTCTTTGAATGAATTATTTCCTCTCTTAACTAATTATTCTTGAAAGAGAGGTATTTTTGTGTTCAATTGCATCAAATGTCATTTTAAATCTTACCTTACACGCTAGCCCCTTATAGAATAAAGTTTTAATGAGTGATAGTTAAACTAATGGCAACATCAATTTGATCTTAGGCAAAAGATCAAAAATGAGAAGCCAAAACATAAGATTAGGGTTTTAGTAAAGTGACAGGTCCTAACTTTCATGAAAACCTACTCTATTTTAGATATTGTACCAGGAACACTGAGTAGCTTAACTCATCAATGTCAGATCCCAAAGGATAGCTGGTAGATGTGGCTGAACCAGTTAAAATGTGTCTTTCCAGTTCCAAATATTTTGTGCTTTCTACATTGTTCTTGTTAATTCTTCTGCAATGTTTCCTAAAATGATGTCAAATTTTTCCCATTAGTTCCACTTCACTCGGCTCTAATTACAACCTTCCACACCACAGATATGTTCACCTGGTAACTTAAAAACAATATTTATTGTTTTTCTTCTGGTTACAAAGTGATTTATACTTGCAAGACAATTTGGGGAAAAACAGAGGAATAAAAAATAAATATCAGATATAATCTTAACAATGTAAAAATAACCTCGTAAATATGTTGATATCTTTTGTGTTTTTCTCTTCAGTGTATTTTGTATAAACTTGGGATTATGTTTTGTATTTCACTGTGTATATGTAATATGGTATCATTATCTTTTTTCTATATCACTAAATATTCTTTGAATTACTTCATTCTTTCATTTTATTCATATGGTGTCAACCGCTCATTTCAATGAATGTGCTAGAATAGATTTAATCAATATTCCATAAGTGTATATTATAATATAAATCCACTATTCTTATTTTAAATCATATTATAATAAATATATCCCTATTTGTCCACACTTCCAATTATTTGCTAAAAATAGAATCATTATATTAAAAATATACATGTTTTAAGGCCTTTGATTCATCTTGCCAAATTTCTCTGGTTGTTTTCCATAAAACTTGTAACAATTTGTTCTTTTACAAGTCTTCAGTGCACCACCCACAAAATAATGGCAAATATGAGAAGAAAAAATGGCATCTAATTATGGTTTTAAGTTGAATATTAGCAACTAGTGCAGTTGGCACTTTTAAAATATGCTCATTTGCATTTGTATTTTCTTTGTAGCTTGGTCCTCCACATCTTTTGGGTTTTCCTAAAACTTTGAGTTGGAAAATGTTCAGTCCTGCTATATTCACTTTTTGGAAGTATTTTAATTAGGTTGGGATGATCTGGGTTTTGAATGTTGGGTAGAACTCTCTTGTAAATCCATTTCAGCTCATTTATTCTCTGTATAGATTTAAAAATTCTAACTTGGTTTATTTAATGGTTAAAATATTTATAAAATTTTTTACGAGTCAGTTTTAGAGAATTATATTGTTCTGGAGATTAATAATTTTCCAATGTGGCTTTTAGGTTGCTTAAAATTTTTCACAATAAATGTTAGGGGTTTTTTTGTGGTTTTTTTTTTTTTGTAATTAAGAATCTTGTTTTGTTATTGTTTGCTTTGTTTTTTGACTATCTCAGGGGGAAAAAAAAAACCTATTCTAGTCACATTTCTTGAATTTTGGTTTTCTTTTTTTTTGTGTGTAAGGTCACACATTTCATATCTGTGGCAGTGTTTGAGGAAAGAACGTCCCATGCTTTAAGGTAGAGTACATGGAGGCAGGTAGCTCCTCATCCTTGAGGGACCTGGTTCTGAGAACTTGTGGATTATCACCCTGAAACTCTCTCAGGAAAAGCTGAAGGATGTTCAAGGAAAGGTTAGAAACTTGGGCCTTAAATGCAAATGCAAAAAGCATAGTTTCAATATCATTACTTACATTATTCAAACCTCTATGTCATTTATTTTACCACTCCCTCTAAAACAGACTTAATGATAACAAAATGAAATCTCTTACTACAATTACCTGCTGATTTCTGCATAAATTTCTAAAGATGTCCCTTTTTTTCCCTAGTAATATGATGTTATTTTAATAAGCTCCTAACAGTGTGTGATGTCCCTGTTCAGTTTAGATGTAAGAATGTGTTGGAAGTTCAAGAATTTACTTTTAGTCCCATAAGGATACAATCAGAAGAAATCCCCTCTGACCTTTGATTGATGATCTCTCCTTATCTTTTCTATTTACAATGCTTGGCAGCTTTTAAGCTTTTGTTGCATTTTTTAAATAGGAATTTTAATGGGTGGCTCATAAAGATTGTTGCACACATGACTGGTCTACTACTTTGTTGGGCCAGAACCTTCTTTATCTGATACTTACTTAGCTCTATTCTCTATCTCATGCTATCTGGGTATACACTGTTGGCTTTTTCTATTTTGCCTCCCATCAATACAGTACCCAAAAGTCTTTGTTTAAACTCTCTTCCCTTTTTCCTCTGACTCACAGGGTTACTAAGACTGTGCCCCCACCTACATTCTGCTCTTTCCTCCCAGTTCAGGGCACTGGTGTCCACAACAGGATTTAGGTTCCCTGGAAGGTAGTAGTAAACATTCCTTTGGGGAGTAAGAGAAATGCTAGAACTACCAATTATGTTTATATTTATCTCACCCTATTGTTTTTGTTTTTACCCTATAGAGTACATGATATAATTATAGTAACACAGGTATAATTTACCAATAAACAATGTTTATTGAGTGAACCATCATCAGGGTGTGCCACAGATCCAGTGACTTGTACAAAGGACGTTTATTGGGGGATACTCTTAGGATCAACACCTGTCAGGGGTGAAGGGAGCTGGATTGCATCATGGTTCTCAACTGGGGAAGATTTTGCATCCCGTGATATATTTAGCAACCTCTGGAGACACTGGTGTTTACTAGAGACCAAAGACACTGCTAAATACCGGGTGGCCACCATAAAAAGGAATTATCCATCTCAAAATGTCACTAGGCTGAGTCTGAGAACCCCTGATGAAAAAGAAGACGCTGGGTAGCAATCACAGCCCAGGCTTCATTTCACTCTGCAGGGATCTCTGGTCCTTCAGTGTCCTACAAGGGCAGCCTGTATCCATCAGGCCAGTCACGGGGCATAGACTGCCCTTGAGAAGGAGGCAGGATCTGAGCAGAGTGGCTCCCTTAGGCTGCAGGCTGTCCTGAGGGAGGGACTCAGCAAGGGGCTGCTGGTACCTGCAGTACTGGGGAAATTGGGGCATCAGCCCTGAAAGGTTATGAAGGGACATTCTGGGTGGTAAACCCCATGTTTGCCCCAAGGGAAATCACTAACTTGCTTTATTTCTCTTCCACCATTGTCTCTGTTTTTTAAAATTCAATTTTAATTGACAAATAATAACTATGTATTTTGGGGTACAATGTAATGTTTAACAAATGTTTAACATAAAGGAATGATTAGATCAAGCTAATTAAAAATGTGTTGCCCATATGCTAATGTTTTTGTGGTAAAAATGTTTAAAATATACTTTTTAAAGCAATTTTTAAATATTCAAAACATTATTATTCATCACAGTCACCATTCTGTGCAATATATGACTGACACTGATTCCTCCCGTTTGTCCTTAAGTTTGGCTGGATCTTTGCCTCCCCCTTGCCCTGCTGCCTCACCACCAGCAGGTCTCATTGCTGCTGCTTTTTTGGGGGGAGGGGGTACTGGGGATTGAACTCAGGGACATTCAACCCCTGAGCCACATCCTCAGCCCTATTTTGTATTTTATTTAGAGACAGGGTCTCACTGAGTTGCTTAGTACCTCACTTTTGCTGAGGCTGGCTTTGAACTCGTGATACTCCTGCCTCAGTCTCCAGAGCTGCTGGGATTACAGGTGTGCACCACCGGGATTACAGGTGTGAGCCACCATGCCTGGCTCATTGCTTCGTAGGACCCTCTCAGGTGTCACAGAGCAGTCCATGCTCAGGCCTTCAAAGCTTTAGCATAATCTATTACAGGATGTTTGTGTTAAACGCCCACCTTCCTCTCTGCTCCAGTTCACCCTTAGCATCAGGCCTGTGATGGAAAATGGAGAGTGTTAGTCATGAGTTGGCTTTGCCTTCTGGTTTCTCTTATTTTTTTTTTTTTAATTTTAATTTTTATTTATTTTTCTCAAAAGTTGCATTTAAATACATGTTATCAAACATAACAGAAAAAAAACAAATTTTCAGAAGCTGTACACACTATTCACTGAAAATATTTGTTGAGGCAAATAGAAAAAAAAATTATTACAATCATAATTTTCCTAACTTTGCACAAAATTATAAGCAGATTACATTCTTCATATTAAACATCTTTATATGCACTTTCAATGAACAGTATATATA
>PVHX01031471.1:0-14822 GCA_004024805.1 Geosciurus inauris | reverse complement strand
TTGTTCATTCCTTTGGTTTGGAGTTCTATGCCTTCTTCTATCCCAATAATTCTCAAGTTTGGTCTTTTAATGTTGTTCCAAAGCTCTTGGATGTTCTGTTCATGGCTTCTTACCATCTTCACTGTGTGGTCAACTCTATTCTCCAGGTTAAATATTTTGTCTTCAGTATCTGAGGTTCTGTCTTCCAAGTGGTCTAATCTGCTGGTGATGCTTTCCATTGAGTTTTTGATTTGGTTTATTGTTTCTTCCATTTCAAGGATTTCTGTTTGGTTCCTTTTCAGAATCTCTATCTCCTTATTAAAGTGATTTTTTACTTCCAGTATTTGCCTGTGTATCTCTTTATCGAAGTGATGTTTTACTTCCTGTATTTGCCTACGAATCTCTTTATCAAAGTGATCTATTGCTGACTAGGTTTGCTCTCTTATATCATTCTTTAAGTCACTGACCATTTTAATTATGTACGTTCTGAATTCCTGTTCTGTTATTCCTCCTGCTGTACAGCCCATGGATTCTGGGAGTGTAGTATCTTGGTTTGTTTGAGTCACTTTCTTCCCTTGTTTTCTCATGATGTTTGTGTGTCTTTCCTTCTAGCTCTGCTGATCCAAGGTGTTACAGTTTTAACTCCTATACGGTTTTAGTTTCCCTGCAGGGTTTCGTTACTTCTCCTCCAGTAGGTGGTGGTGTCCGTTGTTTGCTGGACTTTCCCGGCTGGTATCCTTGGTACTGGTCCCAGGCCAAGGTGAAACTCTGGGCCGCTGGTGGAGTCGCTGTTCCACCGTGGCCGAGGTTTGCTCCCAGGTGTTCACCTGCGCCCCCTGGTGTGTAGGAAGTTCCGCTGTGTTAGAAGGTGGTCCACAAAGAACAATAGCTGGGGTTCTGCTCAGGAGACAGTCCACAGAAGCAACTGCTGGCGGTCTCTCGCGGTTGGGTGGGCACTGGGGCCAGGCACCCTGTGCGGAAGCAAGCCCGGTACGCCCGGGATAAACTCCGGGCTGAAGCCCTGGACCGGATCCCCCACCACAACTGCACTCCACCGGTGGGCGCCGAAGTCACTCCTGCTGGCTACCGCTGTCTCCTGGTGGCCCTGTGCTCACACACGCGAGCGAGAGTCTTGCGTGGGATGGCAAGGCGCAGAGAGCTGCCAAAAACTGGTTGGAAGATGGCACCCCGCTACTTCCAGTCTCAGTCTCAGATAGCCGGAGCCCTGGGCCGAGGCCCGGGCTGCAACCGCGTTTCTCCGGCTGGTGCCGAAGCCACGCCTCCTGGCTACCGCTGCCTCCCGGTGATCCTGTACTCACACACACGGGCAAAATGCCTGCGTGGGATGTTGAGCCGCAGAATGATGCCAGGAAGCTGGCTGGAAAACGGCGCCTCCACCACTTCCAGCCCTGGTCCTTGAGAGCCTAGCGCAAGTGGACTGTCTAGGCCACCATCTTGGAACCGCCAAGTTCATACTTCTTAATGAATGCCATTCCATTATATGAATCTCTCAGTATGTTTATCCATTCTTCTATTGGTAGGCATACGGGCAGTTTCAAGTTCTTGTCTATTATGAATAAAACTGCCATGAATACTATTGAATGAAGTCACTAGAAAAATGCATTCATAATTTTACATGTTTCTCCACACTTTCACTTTCAACAATATCTTTCCTATTTTTCTAGTGGAGATTCAGTTAAGAGCTAAATTACATGTGTGCTTAGTCTATTATCTTTCCACTGGTCTTCCCATTAATTCTTCAATCAGCTCCACTGAGTTTTTGCTCCATTTCATTGAAGCTGCTATTTTTAAGTTCAACAATAACTTCCATCTAACGGATAATCTTTTGGAAGTCATCCTGTTGGAACTTAAGCAGCAACGAAATGCTATATCTTTTCCTGGATTTTGTGACACTGCATTATTTCAGTTTATTTGACTGCTTCTTCACACTTTCCTTTACTAATTGCTCTTTGGTACCCCCATCTCTCATCATTTAGAAGCTCCTATCCACTGGCCAATGCCAATGGGTATATGCATGGCAGAAAGATACGTGAAAGAGAGGCCATATAACTTTATTGGAGCTGAGATCAGGAGAGACCTGTGTGTTACTTCCCAAGTGGCAGCAAGCCTTTCAGAATTCCCTGTACTCACATAACACAGAAATAAGAAGTGTTGAAGTTTCTGGTTAGAAATCCATACATTCAGTGTTGTGCAAGAGTCAAATATTTCCTATGTTCCCAGGAAGAGTGCTCAAGCAATTGAGGTCAAGACACACAAAAAATCAAACAAACAGTGGCAACAACATAAACAAAGCCCCAAGTACCATATTAATAACATTAATAATTGATTTGCCAAAAAGACATGGATATGGATTTTTTTTAGCTGAAAAGGAATATAAAAAAGAGAGAATGAGAGAGAGAGAGAGTGTTCAATATCATTTTTACTTCCAATAATGAAGTTGAGTCTCGGACCACCCTCAAAATGAAAATTTTCAGAAATCTACTTTATCTTAAACATGTGTATGGAAATTTAGTTCTTTATCACATGATTCATGTTTGTTTTTGTATTTAATCTGCATTTCTAGTCTTTAGTAACATTTTCAGTTTGTGTTGTATGACACTGGGATTAAGCATCTTTTCCTATGTTTAATAGTCATGTGATTTTTCCTTCTATTATTTGCCTTCTCATATAATTTACTCATTTTTTCATGCATAGATATCTATGGTCATTTTTCTTATTGATTTGTAGGAGCTTTTGCTTTTGAATGCAAGACAAATCTCATTCACAAACACAATTTTTCAAGAATATAACTATTTCTAAATAGTGAACTTAATTTATATTGTAAATATTTATTTCTGTCAGTGCTGGAAACTAAATCTCAAACAATTCATGATTCTCCCCATACCCACATCATTTTCTCCCTAGACATGGAAAGCAAGCTGGATTGAACAAGAGAAATTGAAAGCTTTTAGCCATTGAGCAAAATTTGACTAAAGTGCTATTATTTCACATGCATAGGGTTTTTAAATAATTGGAACCAACATTTAAGACTTAAAAGATTTCACATTAAAAACTTAAATTTTCTGTTCCTGTTAGGAAGCCAGGATATCCGTACACACTGGGCCTACAATCTTGCATGGAAATAATTGCCTGGTGCTAAGAAGCAACTAACTGCCAGTTTCCAAGGGTACATTTGTGTTTTCCAGTTTACAAGGGTCCCACTGTATTTATTTAAAAAATAGTGGGACAGATAGATAAGTGCATACATTTGTGCATCCACTTAATTACTATATGTTTCTTAGAAACTTATCTATAGTAATTGAAGCATGCATATTTATGTGATTAGAGAAATAATTTCTGTTAGGGATATGTTATGGTTTGGATGTGAGTGTCCCTCAAAAACTCACATGTGAGACAATGTAAGAAGGTTCAGAGGAGAAATAATCGGTTGTGAGAGTCTTAACTCAATCAGCGAATTAATCCCCAGATAGAGATAAACTGAGTGGTAACTGAAGTGCTAGGGTGTGGCTAGAGGAGGTAGGTCATTGGGGGCATGGCCTTGGGGGTATATATTTTGTATCTGGAGCGTGGAGTTCTTTTTGTCTGCTCTCTGATCATGAAGTGAGCTGAATCATTCTGCCACACTCTCCTGCCATGGGGTTCAGCCTCACTTTGAGAACTGATCAGTGGAGCCAGACTTTTATGGACTGAGACCTCTGAAACCATGAGCCCCTAAATAAACTTTACTTCCTGTATAGTTGTTCTGGTTGGGTCTTTCCATCACAGCAGCAAAATAGCTGACTAAAACAGGATATAAATCACAATCAATTATTGCTGCTATATACTTCTTTCTGTTATTGTATATCTGCATATGTCATTCATGCACGTTCTGGTCCCTGTAATCACTTACATTTTCAATCTCTTTTCTAGGCATTATGAATATTATGTTAATAATGAGCAACCTCTTAAAAAATTGATACTTGAGAATTATTAATACAAGACATTACTATATTAAGCATCTACTGTCTAGACTATATTGTCAGGAGTCTTTTCCTATTGCCTGATATAGTTGGAAATTGGCTATTTCATCTGGTCCATTTATACTTTATTGAACGCTTGCTTGAACACAGGCTTCTATTCATACTGTTGAACCTATTGTGTACCTCTTAATAGTTCAACTTTATGCCATGAGCTTTATCTCACCCTCTTAACAAACTTTTGCTATATTTTATAATATACATAAACACGTTGTTTGATAAATAAAAACAGTTTGAAGCTCAGTTTTTCTCTTCAGTATGTAAAATTAATTACCTAGAAATCTTTTGTGCTGTACAAGTGAAGAAATCACAACACAAAGGTGATGTGTAACAGAAAGGTATGTATTGTGTGATCCGATGGACCATGGTTGGAAGGGTAAATACATATAAATAAGTTATATACACATATTAAAACATGGAGAATGTTACTGTTTAGAATACATAATGAATTTCCTCCCTATACCTCTGAATTCTGACCTATTGAGAAATAGGCCTGGGGTTGTGGCTCAGTGGCAGAGTGCTCGCCTGGCATGTGTGAGGCACTGGGTTCGATTCTCAGCACCACATATAAGTAAAATAAAGGTCCATCTATAACTAAAATAAAAGAGGTAGACATGCAAATGGGATGACAATTAATTGAAACTGCATAGGAATCCTACCGATTCTTATTGTCAAAACCCTGAATTACTAAAGTGGAAGTGTTTATGAGGTTTCAACCAATTTCATTCAGTTAATTCAAGTAATGATATTATACTTATTATAAAAGTTCTGTTTTTAAGAATCCAAGGCTAGATAAGAGAAAATGAATGTTATGTCAGCGGTGCCTCTCTTTTTCTCTCCCCAGGGAGAACAAATGGTAGTTACTATTTGAGATAATATGAAAGAGTTAATATGTTAAATAACATTCTTAGATTGAGGTTTTTTTTTTTTTTTATTTTGCACCATTTCTTATCCTAGTTTGGACTAGGATAATAACAGGACTAGAAAACAGTCCTGTTATTCAGGACTGTTTTCTACAGAGGGAAAAGCTAGCCCACCTCTGCTTATACAGAGTTTATAACAATATGTGTTTGCAAATTGCTTCCTTTGAGATGGGCAGGTGAAAGACACTATATAAGTGCCAAGTATTATTATCTGTCTAAATCTAGCTGAGTGAACAAATCTTTTTAATGCCCATTTTAATGACACAGTTGTTCCATATGGTGGACTTCAGATGCATAAAAAACTCCAGAGTTAGTACATTCCCTGGAGAGAACCAGATTGTCCAGGTGTGCAATATTTTAAACTCAGGGTAGAATCAAAAGACACAGCTTTTCAAAATTCAGACTCAAACAGCAACTCAGACCAAGTAAATTTCTCTATTGTTTCAGACAACACAGGGCTCTTTCATTAATGAGACAAAACTATGTATTGCCTACTAAAAAGGAGCTCCTAATCATTTCATGGTATTTGGGTCTGTATAGGTTTTGGTAAGAGGAAGTTCCTGGGAGTTAAGTTACTGAAATGGGAGTTGTGTGCATAATTTTTCTCAAATTTGGTAGAAACTAGGCTTTTTTTTTTTTTTTTTCCTGGTGATTCTATGAAGATGATGTTCCTCAGGGAGGTCTTTGATGGCATATTTTAGGTGTAGTTGAATTTTGTTCATTGTTGTTCAGAGCTCCCCATGGCCTTTCGCTTAGCAGACAGAACAACTAGGCACAGGCTACAAGGTCTGTAAACCTCAGAAAATTATAGTACATTTATAAAGTAGGTTTGATTTTAAGAATAGCCTAATTATCATAGTTTCCTTTTTCTTCTTTTGCTTTGTATTTGATGTTGAAGCAGAATCCCCCTTTTCTGATTGAGCTAACCTTCTCTTGCAAAATAACTCAGATGTCATATGTGGCATCTCATGGAAGCCAGTTAGCCTTGACACCATTAAGCACTGGAAGATGCAGTCTGAGTAAAGCAATGAAACCAAGACACTGGCTTCTTCATGTACTGATGGAAGTGTCTGATTAGCTTGGTGGGTTTTATGCTTTGATTATTCCAATAGTTAAGGCATTGGCAAAATAATACTGAATCCAGATCATGTGCACAGACAATATTCTCCACCCTAGTCATCAAATGGATGCTTCAAGCACTGAGGAGATGGTGGGTGGTGGTTCAGAACTTGAAATATGATTAAATGCATATTAAGTTGTTGTCTTACTCTTCAATCAGAAAGAAAAAATCAGTTTTGAGTTCCCTTTGATAACTACTTGTTTGTGCACAGTCAGGCATCTCAAATCCAATCTAAAACCTCAGTCACCACCCCATGTTGTAAGTCTTCCTAAGAAGATCTGAAATGGTATCTGTATGCAAATTCAGAGAATGGGGCAGGGAGAGGGTAAAGTCAATGAATAGAACTGGCTGGGAATAATGGAAAGGGCAGAGAGAGCTTGATGATTCTGGTCCCTGATCCCAGGCCTCAGTTGTGGGGCTGTGGCAACATGAATAGGCTAGTAAACTCTGGGAGAAGTTGTTTTGGGGGACCATATACCCAACACTGTCTAGTTTTCCTGTAGTAAAAGACAAGTTGCAAAATCTGGATTTGTGAGTAAAATATCCTGGTTTTAAATGGTGGATGTTCATTCCCTCTCCTTATCTCTGTTCTCCACTTAAGAAACCTTCAGATTAGAAATAGGTGAGGGTCTCATCTGATTCTAAAATATGCAGCTTTTTTCTCTTTAACTTCTATTGAACAGCACTTAAATCCTAGGTGCTGATTATTCTAGGTAAAAACAAAACATTGTTACCATCAGAATTTTCCTTCTAAATTCTTCTTTATCTGTGCACAAACTAAGCCTTTGGACTATCTTAGAAGACTAACATAGTCTGACAGTTTTATACTTAATGCATAAATGCAGTAACCTTTCCTATACTTACTCAGTGTAGTCTTAATTTCTCACCTGCTCTCTGAATAAAATTGTGTTTTCATGACTAGCTCTTTCTCAGCCCTTGGGACTTGTCATTATTGCTCACTGTGGTGGCATTTAATCTCTCCCTCCTGTGACTCACTTTGTGTGATTGGCCCTGGAGTCCTCTTTACCTGCATGAGCATTAGCTTCACTTACCCTTCTATACCTATGAATCCCAAATTTGTGTGTCCCTTTAAAATTCCAGTCCTGAGTTTTTAACCTGCCCTTAGACATTGCCATTTAGAAATCTCAGCAGCATCCCAGAGTCAATATAAAAATATGTCTCTGGTTGAATTCTTCCCTTTCCTCCATATTCTTGCCTTTAGAGTCCAGTTGGAAAAGAGTAAACACATTAATTTTATTAACAGAGATAAATTGAGATAGGAATTTGTTTAACAGGTATTGGGGCATCAAAAATGAAGTTTAGGGACAATGAGGTAAAAGTCAATAGCAATTGTAGCAAGAGGTCCTGGACTTGGACTACTGGAAACATCTCTGTCTGGCAGCTTTAAGGGGTGCAAACTGAGACTGGCTTTAATAGCGTGGAAAATACTAGAAACTGGAAATAATTGCTACTTCCAAAGTGCAAGGCTGCAGCTGGCGCTATGACCATTAGAACAAGAGCAAATCCGGAGAAGCAAGGCCTGACTGTGTGTCCGGCTCTCCATCTCTTTTATCACCCCAACGGTAGAGCAGAACAGGAAGCCAGCTGTCAAATGAGAAGGGACGTTTGCAGATTTCCATCTTCAGCATCCCAGAGCTGACTATATCAAGGTGGGTTTGGAGCTGAAAGACACAATACTGCTTCCCCATGCTTGGTAAAGTTTCTACCATTGTCCACCGTTGAGAGTCAGAATTATCTTTAGCGTTTTTGACTTGAAATTCCACTTCCAAACAATTGTTGAGTCCTTTCAACTTCACCCCTAAGAGATGCCTTTACCCTTCCAGCTGCATCACTGTGTTTAAACTAATTTCTTGTCTAATCCATTTCTGAAATGTCCTAATGTCTCTCCTGTCTTCTTCTAGTCTTCTCCCTTCTTAACCTAGATAAAACTCCCCAAATCACTGATCTGAACATGACTCTGCGGATGCAGGCTGGGATGAAGTCAAGATTGGTTGGCGTGACTCTCAAGGCTTTTCACAATCTCCTCATCCCACTTTTCAGACTTACTAAAAAATCTGAAATGGTGAATAGGTTAATTTGCTTGGCTATCATAACCACTGTGTATAAGTATGTAAAACCACTACATGTAATTATCAAACATCATGTCATATCTGTTCAATCCATACAATAAAACAAGATGACAGGCTTTCCTTACAGAAGGCTTGCTCTATAATTCCACAAACTTGGTTCTGCTCATAACTTCTGACTTGCCAAAGGCCCCTTAACCTCTCTGCCTGCCTCCATGGTCATGTAGGCATTGTCCGAATGCCTTTCTCATCCTTACCAGATGCTCCTTGACATCACTTGAATGTCACCCACATCCATGACAAAACCTTTGAACTCGCCATAGACTCAGTGTATAGTTTATTGAAAAAAGCAGATTAGTACCTCCTTATTCTCAAAGTGCTGCCGTAGGTATTATTTTCAAGGACCCACGTTATTTTAAATTGCAGCACATTTCAAAAAGTCATTGAGTTTTGGGAAGGAAGATAAAAGAAAATATGATTTCATTTTTATTGTGGAAAAGAACAAGTAAAGATGAAAGTATTTAAAACATAACTAAAAGGACCATTGATAATTCTTTCCTGACAGGAAACCAATCACACACACACACACACACACACACACACACACACGCACATGCACTTAAACCCAAAGAAGTTACTTCACATAGAAGTAGTGGCAGGTTATAGAAATCTCAGCACAGATTTTACAGATAAAGTGAGACTGTACTTGGAAGAAATAGGGACAGGAGAAAGAGTAGATACAGAAGCACTGACACCCTAACCAGAGGTGAAATACTGAGACACAGCCATGCTTATGTAAAAAGGGGTAAAGTCACGTGAGAGGAGAAAGTAATATGATATTTAAGTATGAGATAAATAAAACTTAAGGCGTTGTCATAAAACTTTGTTAAAGGATAATGCAAGAATGCTCAGCAGAAGGGGATAGAGAAATTGAACAGATTTTTGAAGGGCGAAGTTGAACAAGTGAAAATAAGTTTAAAAACTCATAAACAGCTAAGTGGTCCCTTTGGATATATTCAGAATTAAAGAATTCAGGAAATAAAGTACACAACAGTGATTTCATAAAAATGATTTGTGAAATTAGCATTAGGGAATCTCAGATGTAAAGTATGACTCCCAGACAAATGATAAGGGTGATTGTGATGATGATAATGATTGCTAAAATGTACCGAGCACTGCAAGTGCAAGGCCTTAACTTAATGAACTTGCCCTCAACTTGTGTGAACTCCTTTGATTAGTGCAACCCCCTCTTCCTCCAATGACACTTGTACTACATTATCCATTTTACAGGTGAGGACTCTGAAAACAGAAAAAGTCGAAGTCATTTTGCCCCGTCATTAGGAGTTGGGTCCAGAATTCAAATCAGGGAGTCTGACTCCAGAGTCATGTTATTTACCCTTAGTAGCACCTTACAATGGAGTTGCAGGGAGAAGACTGACTCAGAATCAGCACCTTACTGACAGAGGAAGTAAGCCTTTTCTAGAGATTTCTAACGCAACTTTGAAATAAAATAAGGGTCATGGGGCAAAGGGAAATTGACACAAGTTGATGACACAAGTCCTATTAACTAGTTTGCTACAAAAAGGGGAAAGGGAGGCTTGTTAGTCCGGGGAGCTCCACCTGAACAATGCTGCTTCAGTCCACATCATTGCTGAATGAAGGGGAGGGCCAGAGCGGCCAGGTGATCAAAGGCCCTTCAGAGAAAGATGTGAAATGGCAGCCACAGGCTCTTCTCTGTCTCCAGAAGTTCACCACACTGCATTTAATAATTGCTTCCCATTATTGCCTGACTGTCCTTTCCAAATAAATCCACCTGATTGGGATGGATTTGGTATGGGAATATCTGTTCCAGCCTATTAGCCAGCACCTTTCCAGAGATGTCCCTGTCCACATCTATTAAAGAGATTGGGTGATAATTCAAGCTGGGTTCTGGTTCTCTCAGTTTGAGAATTACAATAATTAGCGCTGATCTTAGGCCCCAAAGTTAGCATTTTGTTTTCAGCTCATCCCCTGTCCCTTCTCAGCAGCAGAAGCAAGAGCTTTGGTATAGGAAATCACTTTACCAACCATCAGGGCTCTTGGTGCATTTCCGAGAGTGGGAGATTTTAGGGGCACATTTTCTTCTTTTCAGTATGATCTTGTCCTTTGAAAGAGACTATATTTCTGACTGTACTCACAGCTGCAGTCTTTCCCAAGTGGACCTTAAAAAAACAAACCGATAGAGCCTAAGGAGGGATCACCAGTGCCTTTTCCTGGCATAACTTGTTGGTTTAGGAGATCCTTTTTTGTTCAATAAGTTAATGTCAAAAAAATAGACAAGGAGTTGGAGACTGCCAGCTTCCCACTTTCTGGTTCATTGTGAGGGAGAATAACATAGAAAAGGCCCTCTCTTCTCCTGCTAGGAGACTGACTTTTCTTAATGCCCAGTACTCTGCCAGTTGCAGGCAGGTTCCTGGGTTTTCCCAAATGCTGAAGTCACCACCAACTCATGGCCCATCCCCAAGAAGAGCAGTGTTTGATCCTAGGAGTCTCTATCTTCTTTGTTTTAGAGAGTATTGTTATTATGTAAGCACTTAGTAAGGGCCAGACACTCTTCTAAGCACTTTATCTGCAGCAATCATTTAGCATTTACAACAACCTATAAGTCGGTGTCCTTATCGGTCATCTCACTAGTAGGGACAGAAACCAAGTCTTCAATAAATCAAGTACCCAAAGCCATGCAGCCAGAAAACTGGGATTTAATGATGGTCAAGTACTAGTGCTCTTCTCACTCACTCCTTCTACCTTTAAGCCTGAATAATTATGGGGTAGCTTAAGGGCTGGTGAAATGTCACCAGCATGGAAGACAAAGAGATCAGGAAAAGAGCGACAAGATGGGTTTGCAGCCAGGGCAGCCAGGGAGGGACTTCAGAAACATAGAAGAGAATTCAGCCACACAAGAAAAAGGTGCAAAGTGAGTCATAAATCACAGCATCTTTAGCAGCAGCAGCAAAGGCACTTAGCTCCGAGTGAGGGATGAAGGACTAGACTGTTGCCACCCAGCCAGGCTTGTCTTCACAACACCCCCTGGCACTCCCATTTCATTGATGGGAATACCTGGCTGAAGTAGTTATTTGCCCAAGGTCTCAGAGTTGGCAGGTATCAGGGGAGCTACTCCAGCCCAGCTCCAGATGGAAGAGCCAGGAGGAAAAAAAGTGGGGTTTGACCAGTACACACATCCTGAAATCTTTTTGGGAAATATTTCTGTGTCAATGGAGACAATACAAAGAACATGGAACCTGTTTCTCCTTCTGCCCAGGTCTGTATCTCTCTCTCTCCAAATATCTGCCCCCACAGCCCTAAGATAGTTCTTTAAGGAAGAAAATCAAGCAGGATTAAACTATATCACTTTTCAACTTGTATAATTCCTGAGGGTCTTTCTAGAAAAGCGAGGGACTTCAGGGAGGGAATATGCTTTATCTAGGAAGACCTTTGGTGATTTAATTGCAACTTTGATAGTGAGATTCTATTTCTTGATTCCTTAAATATGTTAGAATTATCAGTGGTATGTACGTAATCCTACATATTGTAAAAGTCATATTTAATTAAATTAATGTAACTGAAATAGTTCAGTTGGCTTAACTTGTTCATTTTCTCTAACTAAATATCAGCTTACACTAAAAATTTTATTAATCACAGTAATGAGAATTTTTATATTAAATATATATATTACATTTAGTTTAAACGTTAATAGTCTACATTATTTTAATAAATTGCGCTAAGGGAGTATATATGGAATAAGTCTCTCATGCAGATTTTATTGGTTGCTGCATAGTTAATAGACACTAATGTGATCAGAGCCTGGATGTGATCATAAGATCAGTAGTTAAAATGATTGAAATATAAATTAGGAGCTGGAATAATTGTTTGTTAGAAGCTCAGATAATAACTGTTTGGTAATGCTCGGAGGGTCGAAGAAATAAAACATTCAAATGTGCCGCAGTAGCAGGCGAAGAGGACGCTCAGAGGCAGACAAAGGCAATGGATGCTTCCTCTAATTGCTCCTCTCTCTTTTCTCTCTCCACGGAGGCCTGACATGCACCTCTGTCTGCCTCCCTTCTCTTGCTTGGTCTTGGTTCCTCCTGATCCTCCTCCCCAGCAAGAAGATCTGCTTCTTTCTTTCTCTCTCCTCTCCTGCTCTGCTCATAGTCTGTAAGTCATTACTGAGGATGACGAATGTGTGCCACCATCTTGCCGTGACTAGGCCTGATGCTTGGAGAACTGGTCAAATAGCCACCTCTGCTTCCTGCAGGCTGGAATGCCAAGGGTTGGCCTTTTGCTTTTGTAAAGGACTCTAATAGATGCTAAATATTTTAAGCTTTGTGGATACTGTGATCCTTATTGAAATGACTCTCCTCTGTCCATATGGGCACGGAAAACAGCCAATAGACAATAGGACACAACAGGACCTGGCTGTGTGTCAATGCAACTTGTTAAAAACAGACACTGGACTGAACTTGGCCGCCTTGCCTATGTTTACTGCATCCTGTTGTCAAATGTTCCCTGACTCAAAGACACATCGAACCCTTTTTTTTTTTTAATATAAAATAAAATTTTCAGTTGAAATATCTTTCTCAACAATGGGGCTCTGATGATTTCTTATACCTATTTGTGTGCTCTGCAATCCTCACGGTAAAATTGGCAACTGCTAATAAAATGGGAGCAATCTATCCTCTATGCCCTGATAGACCTTAAGGTTAATTAAAACAGAATGTGACTACAATTGAGAGATTTAATCAACTTTTGTGTCTCACGTAGCTATGAAGAATTCCTCTAGATAGGACTTGCTGGCCACCGACTTTAATCCTGCAGACAGTTTTTTTGAGTAATTTCAATAGTGAATTTTCTTATCTGAATTTCTACCTGTTTTTCCCTCCTAAATTCTTATTTGGAACTATTGAGAAGTCATTTTCTTTTGTTGGCAGCTCCTGCCTCCTCTTTAACCCTTCTAGTCCAATTAATTTTCCTGCCTCCTTCACCTTTTGAAATAATTTTTCTTTAGTTATTTATCTTCTTAGTTTGGTGCAAGTCAGGCATGTTTTCCATGTGAGGTTTTGGTGCATCTGAGCAGTGTGTCCTCTCAATCCCTTTAATAAATTTCTTAAGGAAGTTGGGGATTTCTGAATGGTGACTTTTGAATGAAGGGCTTCTGATCTTTGTCTTCCATTCTTCTGGAAACCCTATCATTTTAACATTGTTTCCTCTTAATCTCTTCCCCAGGCCAACTGTTTCAACTTTTGACTTCAATTATTCATTTTTAATGCATGTGTGTGTTAAATGCATTAATTTCTATTACATTCCCTTAATTTACTCACTCTGGGCAAAGCACTGCACAAGACAATTTTGATGGAGACAAAGATTTAATACTCTGCCTTTGAAACACTAACCTCACATATAATACTACAAATGATAAACACAAAATAGCACAAAGAAAGTAAACACATAGCTGGGCCCAGTGGTGCACATCTGTGAGTGATCTCAGCAGCTCAGGAGGCTGAAGAAGGAGGATTGCGAGTTCAAAGCCAACCTCAGCAAAAGTGAGGTGCTGAGCAACTCAGTGCAACTCTGTCTGTCTCTAAATAAAATACAAAATAGGGCTGGAAATGTGGCTCAGTGATTGAGTACCCCTGAGTTCAATCATCAGTACAAAAAAAAAAGTAAACATAAAGGACACAAAGACCTTATTTGGGAGGTTAGAAGATAATCACAGGCATTAGTTGATTTTTGCTGTGCAGTATACACACTAGTTTCAAGTAACAACAGTTCCCCTGCTTGCTTTGGATTCCCATACCTCTTCACCCCTAATCATGTACCAACTATGGTGCTGGTTGTATTCCCAGAGGGATCACTGTCCCCAAGCTGGGCTGATGCTTCAAATCCACTCACCTGACTAAAGCTGGGCTTATCTATAAGCCCAAGACCCCGACGTAGGCCAAATATTATCTTTGTGCCTGACAAGAGACACTTTGTGCTTAGACCCGCAAGGTGACAGGATCTTCATAGTTAAGATGAAATCATAGGTTCAAAATGTTTTTATATTTACATACAAACTTCTGCATTCGACAGTATTGAATTCAGTTTTCACATTGGGGTAAAATACCCATTGAAAGGATGCTGACATTAGAAGTACTAACAGCGTTCATCGTATTGTCCAAAGACACTTAAATCGTTCCAGGAGACCAAAATAATTGAGCCTGGAAAGGTCACTTCTGAGCACTTTAACACATTTCCTTATGTAACCCACTCAATTCTCTGGTGACTCTCCACTGGCGGTCCAAATGACACTTCAAGGTCTCTGTAGATGGCTTACTTTTTCCACTGGTATTTTTGGGCTTCCAACCCCATGAGTTTTTTTAGCAGAGAACTGCTATTTTCACCCCTCTGTAAATGCATGGGAGGAGGGGAGAAACTAACATTTTTGGAAATTGGCCATGTGTCCTTGATTTATAAATTATCTTATTTAATTTTTTGCCATAACTCTACAAGGAAATTACCTGTTTTATTTTCTCTTCAAGATGAAGAAAAAGAGAGAGGGAGGTTCTTTTTTTTTTTTTTTAACTTATCAAGATTTCACAGCTAATACAGCAAAGGATCATTCGAAGCCAGGTACCTTTGACTCCAAAGCCCTGGGTAATTA
>PVHX01031470.1:0-14827 GCA_004024805.1 Geosciurus inauris | reverse complement strand
GATAAAATACACCATAAAATAGAAGTATTGCTACTTCAATAGACCTGATGAACCAGGCTCTTGGCAGAAGAGAAGAACTCAACTCAATTAACTTGAAGATGTTTAGATAAAGGCACTGTTTACAAAGGAATCAGCAGAACATCAGGTAAGACCAGGGCAAGCAGCAGGGCTGATAAGCCGGATGTGAGAAGAGGGGCCGGTCCAGTAGCCCAGAAGCTGGGAGTCTCTTGAGATAGCTGCCTGGAGGGAAGCTATGACCTTTGGGCTGAGGGCCACAGACAGCTCACCTCTGTGAGGAGAGGAGTCAGGGATTTCACATCTGGCCTCTCCTCCCTCTCTCAGGGCCCTGCACTGGCTAAACCCAGCCAGAAGCTAGCCAGGCCCACTGAGTGACTCTTCAGGTCAACTTCCCTGGGTGGACAGCAGAGCAGGCATGTGGTCATTGGGTTTTGCCAACTATATGAGTTTCCTGTGACTATCAAAACAAATAACAACTGCTGGTTGGCTTAAAACAACAGAAACTTATGCTCTCACAGCTCTGGGGACCAGAAGTTCAACACTAGAGGGTGTTGGTAGAGTCATGGTCCTTCTGAAGACTCCAGGGAGAATTCTCTGCCTCTTCTGGTTTCATGAGTGTCACCATGATCTCTACCTCCATCTTCACATTTCCTTCTCCTCTGGGTGTGTGTGACTGTCTCTTATAGAAACACTTCATTGGATTTATGACCAGGTAGTCCTGGCTCCTCTCCTCATCTCAAGGTCCCCAATTTAATCACATCTCCAAAGATCCTTTTTCCAGATACCATAACATAACTTCACAGGTTCAAGGGTTTGACATAAGCACATCTATTTTGGAGGCCACTGTTCCCACCGCCACACCGACCTTCCACATCTGACCTTTTTTACTGAGGTGTGGAGATGGATGGGCCATCTGTCTCCTGAAGGCCTCTCAAAACTGGGCTGGAGTGAGAGCTCCTTTGCCTGTCTGCTCTGAATAATGATCCTTCTGTTGGGGGGTGGCGGAGGGGTTGCACATTTTCGTTTCATAAAATTACTAACATTATGGCCTTTGGCAAATCATGTGTCTTCTATGAGGCTTGTCTGACATCTTTAAAATGAAGTGGTAAGATCAAGGATGTCTAAAATAGTTTTTACTTCTAGAATCTCATTGTTCTGTTTACTCATGCAGGGTGAGGTAGGTATCTCTCTGGTAGCTTTGTACCCACCCCTCTTGCCCATGACACATTTGCTAGCTCCTGGAGCTCAAGCTCAGGGTCATAGACATCTTCAGACTCTGTAGGCCTTGTGGGTTTTCATCTGCTGCCTTTGGTTGATCACAAGACGATTAAGGGATGACAGTCGGCATCTTCTCTAGGACCAAAGGCCCACAGCCTGGATGGCCTTCCAGGTGGTCTGAAGCAGTGTTCAAGCACAGGCAACCCGGTTAGCTCAGATTTCTAGCCAAGTGATTCTTGAATCCTTTCATGTGACAAAGTATAGCAGTGACACCAGGACACCTTTTCTAATTGTTTTAATTGAAAACACTTGATTTGATTATAGAAGCGTACACCGGAGTTGAAGGGCTTGTTAAAACATGTATTAAATCAGAAAGATTGCAATGTTTCGCCGTGTAATTATGTAAACAGTCGCACAACAGAGCCGTTTGCAGTCAGCAGGCGCACTTTCAGCAGCGCGGTGACGAACTGGCATCCTTGATTGGTGACAGGTGAATGTAATTTTTTTTCAAGGACAAACATAAGTTGGTGTCTTCCCCACCCCACATCAGCCAGACCAGCTTTTCCATTTTCTCTTTTGTATACATTTTCCCTTGAAATCTGTTGTGGTTTTAAGTAGTGTTTCCGTGTCCTCGGGTATGTGTGAATTTCTCAGCATTGTGAAAGAAAATAAAATGGGCTGCGTGGCTAAAATGTTTAGATTTCTCAGCAGCAGAAATGATCCAGGAGTTTAAGGGGAAAAAAAAAAAATCCTCAGCTGTCGTTTTAAAATAGGCAAGGAACTACCTTAAAATTCCCTGCAGTTTTAATGAAAGTGTCCATTAAATTTACTGAGGATAAAAGAGTAATTTACCTCCAGATCCACTCTCTGCACCTTCCCACAGGCCCTGCGATGCTCACCTATCTTTTCTGAACTTCAGAAATAAATGAAACATTGATCAAAGCTGTCATGGAAACATTACTTCTTCATGTCCATCATTTGTTCCAACCTGGCCTCTTCCGAGGAAACAGGCCCCACAATTGCGATCTCCTCCCACCCCCAAGGAAATAGGAGCCGCAAATGGGCTGGTGAATTATGTGCTTCCAGTGGTTTTTGAAGGGAAGCATTTACTGAGGGAGAAAATTGTTTTAATCTTATAACAACCAAGGAGGAGAGTTTGTAAAAACAGAACCCTACACACACCCTAGATTTTGTTGCATAGGAACACACTAGAACCTTTCTTCCCACAAATGTGCCTGATACCTCTGCTGAGTGGTCCTGCTGTGGCCTGGGAAAGGGTGGGTGGCCCTGGGGGTGGGAAGGAGAGAGGTGACACCGAGGCAGCTGGGAACTAGGGACTCAGGGAGGGCACATCCAGCACAGGACAAAGATACTTCAGCCCCTTCTGGAAGCTTAGGACACAGAGGTTGCCCCAAGTTTTGCCTTCCTAAGACCCAGCCCCTCACATTGCAGGATGCAAGGGAGACTGGTGCCACCTCTGCCCGAAGGTGACTTGAATAACTTCATGGCAAACCCAGCCTCCATTCTCCTTTCCATTGGCATCTCCCTGCAGAACTGAGCACATCCAGGTGTTTTCTGAGTTTAGCAGCCTACGGCAGCCCAAACTGCTCACAAGCAAACAGACACTCAGCTTCAGGAACCAGCCCTAGACACGTCCAGGAAGAAAAACTAGAACAATGGTTTGAAAGAAAAGTGTGCACTTCTGGGAGGAAGAAGAAGGATGGGAAGGAAGGTGGGAGGGGAAAATGGGCTGCAAAGGTACCTGTCTCTCTACCTCTCTGCAAAGGAGGCACCCAGGAAGGAGGCAGAGAGTGTGGGAGTGGGTGAGGAAGGAGGCTGGCTTGGGAAGGCTCACGTATACTCCCTGGACTATCTTTTACTGAGGGACCTGATAGTGGCCTACCTGTGACATTATTGAAAAGGAGCAGGAGTGGGGGACGTCTAAGCAGAAATGTCCAGATTTGGAGAACAGTGTAACAAGTAGCCTGTTTGTATGAAACAGATTACGAATGAACCTGTGATAACACAGTGAAGGAAGAAGAGGGCATACTTGGAATTCACACCCTCCGTGGGGGCTCCTGTCCCTCTGTCTCCTGCAAGAGAATGGCTTCTGTAGAAAGGTGCACCTTGTCCTAAGGAGAAACGGCTGGATTCTGGAAACACAGTCACACCCTGATGGTTTCCAAGACAGAACCTAATCTTGGAATGATTTCTGGGTGATTACCCAGAGGGCTCTTGAGTAGTCAGAGTCCATCTCCCTGGAACAAAGCCCTCCTCCCCGCTGAATCTCCAGTGGTGGGCATTCTCCCAGGAGCTTTGATTTGAAGGGGAGGGGGTTCCACTGTCTGATTGCTTTTATGTTTTATTAGTGCCCTAATTCAGCCTGGCCAGTCCCTGTGGCGTCAGATACCCACACATGAAGTGGAGCTGGGCCTGGGATGTGGGCTCTTCCTCTTTCTCAAGTGTCTCTCTCCAGTCCCACTGTCCCTTCTCTCCCCATGCACCCCAGGAGCTCCATGCCAGTGTTTCCAGGAACAAACATCCCCCTTCTCTCAGTGTCTTGCCCAACGGTGCTTTATTTCTTGCCCTCATTACATGGCTATTGCCAGCTGCCTGTCACTCTGCAACTTGAGTCTCCTTTATGGGAGGGTCCAGACAAAGGGAGCATCCCCAATCAGGGACATGCAAGGGGACAAGAGGCCCAGAGCTGGTGGACCCAGGCAACAGCTCTTAAAACTTCTGCTCAGACTCGACACTTCTCAATTGCTCACGTTCCACTGACGGAAGCCAGTCATGCACGTAAGCCTGACAGGGGCGGGGAAGGAGATTCTTCCTGTGGGAAGGCCCTGCACATCTCATGGCCATAGACAGGGCCATTGGTAGCATCTAGCTCCATATAGGGCAAGGGCAAGTGAGCTCGGACGGGCTGAGCCTGCCTCCGGTGCTCCACCACTTAAGCTACAGCACCTCCTCCTTCTCCTTCTTCTTATTTTTTGGTACCAAGGATTGAACTCAGGGGCACTTGACCACTGAGCCACATCCCCAGCCCTATTTTGTATTTTATGTAGAGACAGGGTCTCACTGAGTTGCTTAGTGCCTCGCCAGCTGCTGAGGCTGGCTTTGAACTTGCAATTCTCCTATCTCAGCCTCTCTAAGTGCTGGGATTACAGGCGTGCATCACTGCACCCAGCTCACCATCTCCTTCTTGTGGCCTGGTGGCCAAGCCTTTCCCAGCTCCCAGGTCCAGTCTCTGCACACCTCTGATGGGCTCCCACCCTTGTCTTTCTTTCTTCTCTGTTCTTGTTGTTCTAATGTTGAAAGTAACACATTCTCAGTGTCCTACATTACAAAGTCAAAGTGACCTTTATCATGGCTATGAAGAATGTCCCATCCCAGAAGCAATCGCTCTGGCCTGTTCAGGGTGTGCCTTTCAAATGTTTTCCATGCTCAAAGAACCACCTAAGTGCATGCACATATCTAAGAATCCAGGGAAACATGGGCTACACCTACATCTACATGGACTTTGTGACCACATTTTGTGAATGGGAGTGAATTAGGGGTATCTTCACACAGAGTTCCCTTGTGCTCTCTGGGTGCACCTGTTCCCTTGGTATTCACATTGATTTCTTCTTTTCCTACTCTTAGATGTTGAGTTTGCTTCTATTTCTTTCCCTATGATAACAATGTTGCAAAGAACATTCTACATGCAGGTGTACATGTAGTTTAATAAGCTGGATTCCTAGGAGTGGGATGGCAGGATTGGTATATTTTTCATTTGGGTGAGTATTGCCTGATTGTTCTCCTGAAAGGCTGTGCCAGTTTGTACCCGCATTCAGGGTGGTGAGTGAGCATGCCTGTCTCTACCCAATCCATATGATTTTTTTTCATTTTGAAATCATTTTAAAGGCCATATGCATGGAAAACCAGTGGTTGTATACTTTTGTACAGAAAAATTAGCCTAGTCAGTGTACCCATCACCCAGCCCCCTCCAAAGATAGCCTCTTACATAACCTGAGCTCAGTGACCCAAACCAGGAAATTGACTTTGCTATCATACTATGAACTAAACCTTGTTTTTCACCAGCTTTTTTATATGCACTCGTTTTTCTCTTTTGGTGAATAGTTCTATAATATTTTATCACATGTATAAATTTGCCACAAAGCTTTTAAAGCTTAATTCATGCTAGATTTGTTCATAAGAAATAAACTATTATTTTTGTTTGCCACGCCCTTCTTTGGAGTTCTTGCTTGAATTTAGACCCAGGGCAAAGCAGTTTGTCCAATTTTTCAGTATGGTGACCAGGTACCAGAAATTCACTTTCTCTAGCATTCCCTCAATCGCCTTCAGGACAGAGTCTCTGACACTCAGGACACCTTCTGACCTCAGTAAGCATGTAAGACAAAAACCCCAAAGTGTGCTTTCAGCTCACAGCTTGATTGATGGTTACACCTGAAAACCTCAGATGGGCATGTCAGGCAAACTTGGTGGGAAATTAATCTCTGAGAAGCAAAACACACCATCTCTTTTTTATTTTAAAAAGGGAAGAAAATGAATGTGAGTATATGAACTTCCTGCGTATTTATACCAAGTGCATTCACGTAGAATGAAGCCATTGTGGACATGTTTGTTCTTGATAAAAAGGAACTTGGCATTAGACTGGAAATAGGACATGTTGGATTCAATTTAGTGTCCACTCCATCAAGCCTTTCTAAAATTGTAGATTTTGCCGGGCACAGTGGCACACGCCTATAATCCCAGCACTTTGGGAGGCTGAGACAGGAGAATCGGGAGTTCAAAGCCAGCCTCAGCAATGGCGAGGTGCTAAGCAACTCAGTGAGACCCTGTCTCTACATAAAACACAAAAATAGGGCTGGGGATGTGGCTCAGTGGTCGAGTGCCCCTGAGTTCAATCCCTGGTGCCCAAAAAACAAAAACAAACAAACAAATAGATAAAATTGTAGATTTTACAGAACTTTAAAACATAGCTTGTTTATTGGGTAGAATTTAACTGTGATTCATCTTCTGCATCGGACAGTCAAAGCAAATTGCAGGCAGGCAGTGTTCTGGGCAAAGAAATGAGATTTTTGTGCACATCTGCTCTGTTGTCCTGCCTCTGTCCCCACCCCTGCTGCAGTTGTGGCACATTAAGAGTGAAATGAGAATTTTTCAAGGCTACATCTTTGACAGTTTTGCTGTTTGCATTCAGAAAGGGTGTTGATGAGGGGCTGCATTTGATTGTAGAAAGTGTTGTGCAGACTCAAGACCTGTATGGCAGCAGCACCTCAGAGCCCAGGCTGCCCTAAATTACTCTATTTCCTTGCACCTGGGAGACAAAGTACAAGGCCCCTTTGGGTTTCTTGTCATCAGCCGGCATTCATGAGGAGAAGATGAGGTGCTGCAGGCACCCGTGGATGCCACATGACCGCTGCAAGGCTGGGCAATGCTAGGCAGCTGGTGGCTCCTGCTTGCCCATGCACCAGCCTCTGTACCCACAAGGGAGTGACAGGGTTATACACAGCTGAGACCCCTTGCCCTCAGGACACAGTGGGTTGGACTTGAGAATCCACCCGGTCTAACCCATTCCTAAGGTGGCCTGGGACTTGGTAACACACCAAGCTGTCCTGTGATACAGAAGACCTGGGGTGGGGGTCAGCAGCTCTGGGAGCTGGGATGAGTGGGTGGGAAGGCTGAGGTCACCCAGAAAGCTTTTGTTTCCCTCCAAGGCTATCTTGTCACTGGGGGGAACGCACTTGCTCTCACTAAAGCCAGAGCCGGCCATGGCTTTCAATGGAACCCTCTGTGAGCAAGGATCAGTCTCCCTGGGTATCAGCTTTCTTGGCTTTTATTTTCTGGGAGAAGAGGGTTTCTATTTCATCTCTTTCCATTTTGGGTATTAAGAGGGTGAGATGGAATTCCTGTAAGAGGAAGTGGGTTTTCCTAATGGATTCCCTTGGAAAAAACAAACCACAGCAACAAAAATCCTTCCCGCCCACTTGTCCATTTGCCTGCTGAATTCTGAGCACCACTGAAGACAGAGTTTTCCTGCTCTTTTTGCTGCTATATTTCTGGCCCACGGTGCAAGGCCTGGCCCATAAGTTCCCACATGTCATTCTGAATGAAGGGAAGTGAGTTGTTCACCAGGCAGGTGCTGAGCACCAACTCTGTGTGGGGCACCTGGAGGCCACCGTGCCCACCCCTTTGTGGGCTTGCAGTTTGAGGAGACAGGAGAATGCTCATTGTGGTGCAGTGAGCCCGAGTGGGTGTGGGCTCAGCAGGGCCTCCTCGGGAGACAGGACAGCATATTCTGAGATCTCCCAAAGCTAAGAGGTTTAACTTGTTTTCTATGAGGATCTTCTAGTACTATTTCCATTGGATCAGTCCTTGTAAGAACAGAGGAAGGACCCCAGTGTGTCTGTGGGTGTGCACATAAGCTCAGATCACCCAGCAGTATGTGAGAAGCTAGAACTGCCTGCATCTCCTGCCTCCAGGTGTGCTGTTTAATTTGCAAGCTAGGCGCCAAGACACTGTCCAGTGGATGAAGCCACAGAAGCCCCTGTTTTCAGGGAACATCCCCGAACAGGTTGGAAGTGAGCAGAGGGAGCTCTGTGCCAAGACTGTGCCAAGAACTGTGCACATGGCTTGAGGGAGGGGGGAAAAGACAGGTCAGGGCTTAGAGATGGCCAGTTGCTTGTGGCTGAGAGTCAGGGCAAAGAAAATTGATTCCATGTTTCCATGTCCAGGGATGGAAGATGCCTTTGAACCTGGCAAAGTGACACAGGTCCCCTAACCAAGTTATAGAAGTGGATAGTCAGGCCCCCACGGGTGGCATAGGGCTCAATGAGTGTCAGTGACACCATGGACATCTCATCATTTGTCCCTCTCTGCCCTTTCTTTTTTTTTTAAATTTACTTTCATTTTTTATTTTTGTAAAATTTATTTATATATCTCTCTGCCCTTTCTGACCATGGCCCAGGTTGAAGACAGTGGTCATGGATGGAACTGGCTGGCCAGTGTGTTGTCAGGAACCCAAGCAGAGGAAATAGTCATTTGGTTCAAGGTCAGTTCATTGGGGGTTTGGAGCTTATTCCCAGACAATAATTGGAGAAACAATATGGATTTCGTGTCCAGTTCAAAGAGGTGGGCCAAATTTTGAATTGGGTGTAAATTTTACTCCTTAGCCTGCTATTGAACCAGAGCATTGATTTGAATCAACTGGGTTTTCAGTTCAATGAATGGTTGTAGGCATGGGACCAATGTGCCCCAGTTTGCCCAGGACTTTCTTGCTTTTAAAGCTAAAATCTCACATCCCGGGAGTCCCCTCCATACCAGGGAAACCAGAACAGCTGGTCATCTTGGTGGCCACATAATCTCAGAGGGCTTCTAGAAGATTGTAGGAGCTTCCTGCCTCTCCCCTTGATTCCCATTCCATCCCCTCGGTCATCTACATGGCGGACAAGTGGCCTGATCATGACCCTCCTTTTCCAAAAGCCTGCATTGTCACTACAGCAACAGAGCAGTCCCTCTAGCCTGGCCCGGAAGGTCCTGCCTGCTGGGTCCTGGCCTCTACCATTCCTCTAAAGCCCCTATTTCTCCCAAATGGAAACTGTTGAGTTTCCTCTGCTGTGTCTTTGCCCAAACTGCCCTCTGCTGGGAGTGTCCTTCTGTCTGGGCTTCTGGTAAAGCCTGCTGTCCCCCCTGGTCCTCTAGGACCCTTCCCCAGGCCCAGTGTTTAGAGGGAGCTGATGGATTTTCCTCCTTAGCGGCTCCACGATGTGGTGTGTGTTCTTCCTCATAGCAAGCAAAACGTGCTCACAGCTGTGTAGGCTCTGGGACCGAGCAGAATACCTATTCATGACATGCATTAGTGGCAACTGCTGGTCGCTGGGTCCCTCCACCACTCTGCAATCAAACTATAAGCCCCGTGGGATCAAGGACGCTGGCCCATAATCTAAGGCTCCCCAATGAGGAAGCAGCCCTCAGCGAGGCCGTCTGCCCTGTGCAGCAGCCCACGAAGTAGGTCGGGCTTCACACAGACGTGTCTCTTAGTGTCCCAGAAACCTCTCTGCTTAGCAAATAACAAGAAACTAAGGCTGCCAAGTTCTGGGGCTCCAAAGAGAAAGCTGTAGCTCCCCCTGGCGGCTGCAGAAAGTCGGTGCTCTCTGCCAGTTGCTGGGATGGGAAGCGAGTCCCAGGGCGGTGGGTTTCACTCAGTGGGGTTTCCCGGGAGGACCCCAAGGACGCCGCCAAGGGCAAGAGCAATCGCTCAGGGAAAAGTAAAATGTTGCAAAGGAGAAAGACCCATGTACTACTTTTGCTAATCAGTAGCCTGATTATGGGCCGACAAGTGGCTCATAATAAGGAAAAATCACGTAGAAAGCATTTGAAAATGACAGATTGGGCTGGGCGCGGTAGTGCACGCCTGCAATCTTGGAGACTCCGGAGGCTGAGGCAGGAGGATGGCAAGCTTGAGACCAGGTTCAGCAATTTAGCGAGGCCCTAAGCAATTTAGCAAGACCTTGTCTCAAAATAAAAAGCGAAAAGGGATAAGGATGTAGGTCAGTGGAAAAGACACTCCCTACCCCCTCAAAAAAGGGAAGCGTGGAAGTTTTCCTGGTGCAAAAAGACTGCCAACATGTTAAGAAATCACTCTTGCCAAATTGTACAGGTCAATTACCCTCAGCACGGGGCTGCTCCCAGGATAGTTCTGCCTCAAAGCAGAGAGTAGGCTGGACTGAGGATCTCACCTTTAGGAGTTGTCCCAAGACTGGACACCTTGCCTCCAGATCTCTCCTCTGCAGCTCAGCTAAGATGCTGTAAAAGCCACAACTAGGGGCTGCTCTTCCAGTGTTAAAGAATGCCGAAAGTTAAAGAATGTCTGAAGAATGCTGTTCCTTGGAGAAAGGGTGACATTCTAAGCCCCATCAGCCCTGCACTGGGCTCCGTGGTACGAATGGGTGTGTCAGCCTCCAGGGCCCGCTTGCTTTGAACACGGATGGTGGGGCAGGAGCAGCCTGGAGCAGGGACAGACCGAGGAGGGAGGAGCCCCTGGGCAGCCAGCCTCACACGCAGCGGAAGAGCATGTAGCAAGATGAGGGGGCTGCTAAGACAAGCCCAGCCTCCACCTCTCATTCTGCCCTGGAGGCTTTGTGGTGATCTAAAGTTCATTGGAGACTTAGTTGGAATAGCATTTCTCAGATTTTATTCACTCAAGTTATTATTAGGATAACAACCAACAATACTGAGTTCTCATTAAGTACCAGGGATTGTTCAGCTGCTTTACAACTAATAATTTGTGAAGTTTGATTTTATATTGTAAACTTATCCGGTAACTTATCCCAGTAACAATGCTGAGACTTGAACTATTACTTTCATTTTAGAAATGAGATTTTTGCCAAATAATACTATACTGTTATTTAATATGTTCCTTTTGATTCCATCATCTTGGTAAATAGCTATATTTTAAAAGAAAGCTGTTTCACTATTATAAAGGGAAAACTAGAATAACCTGTCTTAAGTAGGAAGAATCAATTTTTTTTTTTCTGGTACCAGGAATTGAACTCAGGGGCACTTGACCACTGAGCCACATCCCCAGCCGTATTTTATGTTTCATTTAGAGACAGGGTCTCACTGAGTTGCTTAGCACCTCACTGTTGCTGAGGGTGGCTTTCAACTCATGATTCTTCTGTCTCAGCCTCTCAATGTGCTGGGATTACAGGTGTGTGCCACCACCACCAGCTGGAAGAATCACTTTTTTAAAAATCTATGAAAATTGGGCTGGGATTGTAGCTCAGCGGTAGAGCGCTTGCCTCGCATGCGTGAGGCCCTGAGTTCGATCCTCAGCACCACATACAAAAAAGCAATAAAATAAAGACATTGTGTCCATCAACAACCAAAAAAAAAAAAAATCTATGAAAATTATCTTGTATGCTGAAGGCAGAAAGACTTTTGGGGTCAGAGGAGCACTGCTTTCTCAGCAGAAGAGACCCCTGCAGGGTGGGAAGAGGCCATTTTCTATGTTCAGGTGTGAAGGTGAACTGAACTCCCACCACAGACCTTTGAAAGTGCTTTTCTTTATCCAACTTCTAAGATGGGCACTTAATCCATTAAATCTTCACCTTTTCTTCCTTTCATTTTTTTAAAATACAAGCAGTTAAGGATATAGTTTTCTCTGTGCTGTTTTAGTTATATTCCATAAGTTTTGATATATAGTATTTCATTATTGCTGAATTCTAAATACTTTTCTTAATTTCACTTATGATTTCTTCTTTGGCCAAATTGTTATTTAAAAATATATTTCTCAATTTCAGACATGAAATTAAAAAATAATTTATATTTTTGCTATAGATTTATAAGTTTACAGATTGTGATCAGAGAATGTGGCCTGTATGTGTTTAAGCCTTTGAAATTTGTTGGGAATGGCTTTAGGGCATACTCTATAATCATCTTTCTTAGTATTATGTTTGCTTGCTTTGTATATGTTTTCTCACCCTTTTACTCCTACTTTTTTTATATCTTTAAGTTTTTGTTATAATTCTTATAAATGGAAAGTAGTTAGATTAAAAAAACTCATAATCTTTATCTTTTACCAGGAGGATTTGGTCCCTTTACATTTATTGTAATTATTAATATATTAGAATGTTTATCTACCACCTCATTTTGTGCTTTATGACTTTTCTCCTCCTCTCCTTTTCTCATTATCTTTTGGACTATTTTTTTTTTTCATTTTATTTTCCTCCTCTAGTAGATTGAAAGTATCTCTGTTATTTCAGTGGTTATCCTAGACATCATCATATTAACTTATCAAAATGGGAGGATAATCAACACTTTGCCTTCCTTCTGCACAGTACAAGGATCTCAGAACACTGGTTTCATTCTCCTTCTTCTGATTTGTGGGCTATGGTTGTGGTGTCTTTAATTTTTTGTTTTGTTTTTATTTAACTCCACAGTGATCATTGTTATTTTATATAGTTGATGCTCACTTAAATTCTGTGCATTTTATTCCTTCTTACATTTTAGATCTTCAGAATGAGCTCACTTTCCTTCTGCCTAAAATCCATCCTCCAGAGTTTCCTTTACTATGGTTGGATGGCAGCAAATTCTTCTAGTTTTTATTGCTTTGAAAATGCCTATATTTCACCTTGCTCTGAAATGTCTTCGCTGGGCACAGAGTTCCAAGTGTAGTTATCTTTGTCTCCACACACTGAATGTTTCATAACATCCTGACTCCTGCTTTGCCGATCAGAGGTCAGCTGTCCGTCTAACTACTGCTCTGTTAATGGTTATCTTTTCTTTCTGACTGCATTTGAAATCTCCCTTCTGTCGTTGGTATTCGGTAGTTTTGCTATGATGTGTCAAGCACAGGTCTATTTCTATCTTCTTGTTTGGCATTTATTGGGTCTTTTAATCCAGAGGTTGATAGATTTAATCAGTTCTGGAAGGTTTTCACCCTTTTCTCTTCTCACATCCCCTTTGCTGCATTCTCCACTTTCACCCTTGAGCCCCCACTCTGTACTCTTTGTCTCTTATCCTCCTTTCACGTTTCCTAGTTCTTGTCCCTCCATGGATAATTCACTCAGCTGTATCTTCCGATTACTGATTCTCTTATCCAGGAGGTTGCACTGTACTCTCCATGCCCTGCAGTTCTAGAAATCTCGTTGTTCTTTTCCAAGTCAACTTGGCCTCTCTTTATAGTTTCCTGTTCCCTGCACATACATCTAAGCTTGTCTTTGGGTAAACATAATTGATTTACAATCTATGACTCTTAATTCCAGAAAAGGAGGGAACACTACCCCACTCGTTTTATCGGTAGCATACCCCAGGAAGATGAGAAGCAGCACAGGCCTCCACCCCAGGTCCCTCATTTTGTGGCTCTGGTTCCTTAGACAACTTTGGAAACCTATCATTTACTAGGGCAGAATTTCTACCTTCCAGCAAGTCCAAGGTAGGGCTGGGATTCTGGCTGGTTTTGCATCTTCCCTGTCCTTACCCATGTCTCTCTGATGAGGAGAAGGAAGAGCATGTCTTTAATTCCCCGAGAGACCAGTTCAAAAGACGACAGGTACTCAGAAGAACTCCTACCCACCTGGCAGCCTCTTGAGATGTGAGGGGAGGCAAAGACACAGACTTCAAGTAGCAGAAGTGGAACCTGAATAAGAAAGCAGCTTTCCTGTGGCTGTCATGCTGCACAGTTTGCAGACCTGGGGCTGGACTCGGGGCTGCCACCTTTAGGTGCACAGATCTTCTGAGCATGCTCATGGCTGCACATGGATCACATCACGCACGCTGAGTTCATAGCACCTTGCCAGGACCTAAAGAGGTCCGACAGGTGTTTGGCCATCAGTACTCTTGCTAATGTTATTATTACCTTCGCGAGAGATACTGATTTGCTGAGTTAACCATTTCCAAGGCACCAAGTTATGGGTCTTTTCAAAAGAACAAAGTCACCTGAGCAGGAAGAAATAATTCACATCTTTTGCCTAAGATAAGCTTTGACCATGCCTGGGGCCATCCAGATGCTGAGGACCAGAGGAAGAGTAAGGCCGGGGTGCGGAGGCCGAAAATTCTGAGCATTTGGTGGCCAGGGGAACTGCATGCCCAAGGGAGGGGAGAGGGGAACCCAGGAGATGCTGGTGGGGGCTGGAGGTGGGAGCAGGGAACAGGTCGTGCCAACCTCTTCTCAACAGTTTTGTTACATCTTGAGGAGAATGGGGGCTGAGGAGGGCCCTATGATGACAGCCTGAATCGTGTAAAATTTGAGGATAAGGAATTACTAATTAGTAATAAGGTGGAAGACTTAAGTGTATGAAATGAATAATATGTAGCTAAAAAATAATGAGATAGCATTAGGCATTTGAGACATGTGGACTCCAAGCAATTAACCTCTATTCTTCTTCTGATTCACAGTTGCTTTAATTGGCTCCTTTACTCTGACGGGGCGATATTAACCTTTCTGCTTTTCTCTAAAGAACTAAGCGTGTTGGGTAGGTGTGCTGCTTCGGTTTGGAGGAAAGGTGTTTTTTTTTTTCCTAAGTAATAACCTATTTGCAAATTTTCTCCCAAATTGTTGCATTAAGAAGATTCTGTCAGGTTTCCTGGATAAAGCTCCATCTATGGAAAAGATGGTTTCAACACGCCTGACCTCATCCTTGAGCAGTTGAGAGATGTGGCATATGTAGGCTCTTTAAGCTTTGGACCCCCTGGGTGGTAACAGCATCACGGTGACTGCAGTACCATACACTTACAGAGGGCCTGTATGCATGAGCCCTGTCCCGGGTGCCATGGCACCAGCAAGACTGGCTTCTGCTCTTGGGAGGTTTATCATTTCAAACTTAAAGAGGAACATCAAAGACCAATGAACACAGAGACGTTTGCTATAATCTTAGGGCTGTGAAGAGAAAGGAATCAGCTGGGCGCGGTGGCACACGCCTGTAGTGCCAGCACTTAGGAAGGCTGAGACAGGAGAATCACGAGTTCAAAGCCAGCCTCAGCAATGGCAAGGCACTAAGCAACTCAGTGAGACCCTGTCTCTACATAAAACACAAAATAGGGCTGGGGATGTGGCTCAGTGGTACCCAGAGTTCAATTCCCAGTA
>PVHX01031469.1:0-14826 GCA_004024805.1 Geosciurus inauris | reverse complement strand
AGTCCTCCAGCTTTCCTTGGTAAGCCCTATCTCCAATGCTCCAGATGTCAGTACTTCCTGTTCTATTTCCTTAGGGATTTTAATGCATCTATTTCCCTCTTGACTTTCCTGCGTTTCCTTCATGTTCTGTGCTACTAGATATCCCATACAGTAAATTCGTTATAGTTCCTTCCATTCTTAAAATAATTTCCTCCCTCCAGCCCATGTCTTGCTTTTATAATCACCACCCTATTTTCTCCTTAGGATTGTCTATGCTATGTCCACTTCACTGTGTTCCCTTCACCATTCAACCTGCTGCACTTTAGTTTTCACCCCCAAAGCTCTAGTGAAAATTCTCAAGGTCTCCAGCAGTTCCAACCTCAGTACAAACACTAGTGGATACTTTGAAAGTGAGTTCTCCTATCACCTTTTAGCAGAGTGCGATGGTGTTGAACATTCCCTCCATTACACTCCATCCTTTCTTACTTTCTGCAACATCAAATTCTACTGATGTTCTTCCTTTGTCTCTGGCTTATCTTTCTCAGTTTCTTTGAACTACTTGTTCTTCTACCCAAGACCCCAAATTTGGTTTTTCCCCAGTATCACTTCAGACCCCTCCTCTTTTCATTCTCTGTGTTGTCCTTAGATGTGCTTATTCACTCCTGTAATTTAAAATGCTACCTCTATCACAACTCTGTATTTCCAATTTAGACTACTTTCTTGGTTATCAGATCCATAATCTTTTCTTCCTTTGGCAGATACTTATTGAACACATAATAATTTTGCTTGACAAAAGTGGTGAAAAATATTGAAAAATCCTAGCCCTTGTGCTATTTATATCCCATTGGTGGAATAATAAATGAAAAAAGCTAAACAAGTAAGCAAGATATTTATAAATTGCGATGTGTGCTAAGAAGTTAATATACAAGGTGATGTAAAAGATTGGGACTCCACAGGGGTTTGAGATTGTTGTGCATACATAAGAAATTTAGAGGAGCTGCAGTTGTGGCTCAGTGGTAGAGCACTTGCCTAGCATGTGTGAGGCACTGAGTTTGATCCTCAGCATCACATAAAAATAAATAAATAAAATAAAGTATTGTGTCCATTTACAACTTAAAAAAAAGTTTAGAGAAGGTCTCTGAGAAGATAACATGATAGGAGATCCAGAACTCCAGTGGCAAAAGTCTGGGTGCAGAAAAAGCTTCTCACATCCAAGGAACAGAACAGATGCCAGTGTGACCAAAGCATGATAAGTTAGAGAGAAAGCCAGGCATGGTGGCATAAACTCTGTAATTACAGCATCTTGGGAGGCTGAGGCAGAAGGATCACAAGTTTGAGGCTAGCTTAAGCAATTTAGGGAAACCCTGTCTCAAAAAATAAAAGGGCTGTGGATATAGCTCAGTGGGAGAGCTCCTGTGGGTTCAATCTCCAGTAACACACACACACACACACACACACACACACACACACACACACACACAAGAACAGAGTGGAATGAGATGCTGTTGGAAACAAAGGTGTCATTTCACTTGGCCTCAAAAGCAATATTAAGGTGATTGAATTTTATTCTAGGTGTGAGGGTCTGACACTGTCGTGGTTCTATTGGTAGTATCATTAGATCTGAAAAATTTTACTGTGGATTTTACATGAACAAGTTTATATGGTGTCCAGAGTATAAATAGGTGAGACAGTTTTGAAGATGTTGCAATTGACCAAAAAAGAAACGATCAAGATTGGGCTTAGTTTAAAATGATATTAAGGGGGATGAATGGAAGGAGAGAGATTGAGAATACATTTTAAAGTAAAATGGACAGATATTTTACATTGTTTGGATAAGGGAGTAAAGACAAAGAGAAAAAAGGAGACAAGGATGACCCCTAGTTTTTAGATTTGAGCAAGTGGCTAAATGGTAGTGTCATTTCTGAGATGAGGAAGAGAGAAAATAATGGGAAAAGCAAGAGTACTGTTTCAGAGACAAGGTCTGTGATGTCTCTTAGCAACCAGGATGATGATGTCAAGTAGAACTTCTGGGATATATAGTTCTGGAGCACAGGAGAGAAATTGGGTTGGAAATATAAATTTGGAAGTCAGTAATGAATTGGTGTTTAACAGTCATAAACCTAAATGAGAACCCCTAGGGAGAAGAAAGTCATGTAGAGATGAGTAGAAAACAGTGGACTCAGTCCTGGAGTACTGCAAATTTTAGAAACATAGAGTACAAAAACGCAAAAATGATTGTGTTAATTCTTATTTAACTATATATATATGGCCTTTATTTTATTTCTTTATTTTTATATGATGCTGAGGATCAAAGCCAGTGCTAGGCCAGTGTTCTACCATTGAGCTACAACCCCTATTTAACCTTTAAAATTAGATAATTATGGTAATATATCTATTTTGACCACAGAACAATATGAAAAGTTCTGCAGATAGCTTTGTATAGCCATCTTAATACCCAATGAGAAAAATATATTCCCCCAAAGAATGCTATTGACCCATTCATTTATAAATATAGCTGCAAAGAGATTGCACTGGCATTTCTGTGTTACTTTTGGTTAATGTAAGAGCAATTTCTTGTTGTGATTTTTTTCTTTCTTTTTTTCTTATTTATTTATTTATTTTTTTGCAGTGCGGGAGATTGAACCAGGGCCTTGGGCCTGCTAGACAGGCAAGCACTCTACCACTGAGCTACACCTTAGCTCTTGTTGTGGGACTCTTGCATTATATATGAAGTATAATAAGATTTGAAGATGTATTATGATAAGTTAAAAATGCATATGGCAAGTTAAAGATGTTTATTCCATGCCATAGAAAAAGATGGACAGTTCTCCAGTTCATTTTTGTGAGGTCAACAAAATTTTGATAGCCAATAAGTAAAATAGAGTATAAAATAATATAGTTCACCAATACTGACATATCTGCAAAAATTCTACATAAAATATCTGAAAAGGTACTGTACCAAGCCAGGCACAGTGGCACACACCTGTAATCCCAGCACTTTGGGAGGCTGAGACAGGAGAATCATGAGTTCAAAGCCAGCCTCAGCAATGGAGAGGCCCTAAGCAACTCAGTGAGACCCTGTCTCTACATAAAACACAAAATAGGGCTGGGGATGTGGCTCAGTGGTCAAGTGCCCCTGAGTTCAATCCTCGGTACCAAAAAAAAAAAAAAAAGGTATTATACCAATGTTCCTGTGGTAAATATTCTTTGTTAAATCAATAGCAAAATTATCTCTTTCTTGCTAACATAACCACTGCATTGCCCAGACAGTGATGTGACAAGTCCTGAGTTGTGTCTCATAGCACAATTTAGCCAATCTTGTTCCTATTTTGTCAGTGATGGGCTTAGGGTTGGGCATGTAACCCTGTGATGGTCAATGAGATCTATCAGGAAACCTTCTGGGGGTGATTAGGTAGAGGACCAATAGAGTGAAATCTTTTTACCATAAGCTGCCATGGTCTTTTGTTGTTGTTGTTTTTTGGGATGCTGGTATGAGGATGTGTTGTTTGTAGCTTCAGTAATTACCTTAAGGCCATGAGACGTGGAAGACATGTATTGTGACAAGCATGTAGAAATAGGGTGAATCTCCCCAATTTTTTATTTGGAGGTCCGAGATGATGGTAGCATATGCACACTGAGTATGAAAATCTTTTTTTTTCCAGTACTAGGGATTGAACTGAGGGAACTCTGCCACTGAGCTACATCTCCTGTCCCCCGTCCCCTGTCCCCGCTTTTTTGGTACTGGGAATCAAACCCAGGGATGTTTAACCACTGAGCCACATCCCAAGCCCATTTTTTTTGGTACTGGGCATTGAACTCAGGTGTACTTGACCACTGAGCTACATCCCCAGCCCTATTTTGTGTTTTATGTAGACAGTGTCTCACCAAGTTGCTTACTGCCTCGCCATTGCTGAGGCTGGCTTTGAACTCGCAATTCTCCTGTCTCAGCCTCCCAAAGTGCTGGGATTACAGGCGTGCACCACTGAGCCGGGCACCCGAGCCCTTTTTTTAAATTTTTTATCTTGAGACATGGTTATACTAAGTTGCTCAGGCTGGCCTCAAACTTGTGACCCTCCTGCCTCAGTCTCCTGACTAGCTGGGTTTACAGGCATGCAACACTTCATCAGGCCAAAAATATTTATTACTTACAAAATGGAGATTCTGAGTAGAGCAGCTAGGCCTCCCAAGTTAGTCCAAAATGGCTTAAGAAATGAAGGAGAGGAGACTTGCTTGGAATTTTAATTGTAGTAGGGGTGGTTTGGGATAAAGGTTTCTATGTGTGGATAGGGGCTTATATAGTTTGAAACTCCTGCTGACACCAAAAGAGGGAACATTAAGGCTTTCTTATCAGCTTGCCCAGATGTAGGGCTCAAGGGGAGAGTGAAGGGTGAGGCTTAAAACCTGTTAGTAGTCAAAAATTAAAAATGAAGTCATGGGGTTGGGGGGTATAGTTTAGTGGTAGAACATGTACTTAGCATGTGCAAAGCCCTGGGTTCAGTCCCTAGCACACACCCTACCCCAGTGGAGTCTGATTTTTCATTATCACCTCTGATGTGTAAGTGATGACAAAAATGTACCATGCTTCATTTAATTGAATTTAAACTTATTTAAATAAACCATTATGGCACTCTATTGAGGCCTGAAACCTGCAGCCTTTAAGGAAGGTAAAAGTTCTATTGAATACCTTGTTCAAGAGCCCAGTATTACACATTCTGAGAAATGAAATTAAGTGCCTTGGTTACTATCAATAATGTCTGGAATTCCAAAGGGGATAAGGAAGGGTGAGGTTTCATATTGGGGTTCCAGTATGACCTTGATTTATATTTTACCCAAAATATAAGTCTATGAAGCAGTAGATTACTAGAGTTCTTAACTCAAAGAGGGAAATCTTGGAAAAGAAATGATCACTGTTGCCATCATCTAGATCAAAGAGCTAGACCATTGGCAATGGCCCAAATAGTCTATAAAATGGTGCAGATGGGACTGATATTCAGTTAGGAAAAACAGTGTTAAGAGGCCTGCATGAGGTTTGGCTGATTATGTTGACCCTTGGGTCCTATTCTTTATCAGAGATGTCCTTTTTAAGGAATGAAAAGTTACTCTCCAGTGAGCTCCACATATAATGGTTAACACTGTGAAGTATACATACTATTCACTCAGTTTACTTCAGAGAACTCCCCAGGTATCAAGGGACCTTTTAGAGAGGTATCTTAGTGCATTTTGTGTTGTTATAACAAAATACTCAAGACTGGATACTTTATAAGGGAAGACATTTATTTTGGCTCATAGTCTTGGAAGCTGAAAATCCAGTTTTGGATGGCCACATCTGATGTTCTCAGGATGTGTCATAGCACAGCAGGTGCCATCACATGGTGGGAGCACCTGTGAGAGCAGTGAGCAGGAACATGCAGAAGTGGTCAAATATAGAATGTGTCCTTGCTTTATAACAGCCTGCTCTTGTGACAACTAATTCAGTTCCATGAGACGTAACCCACTCCCACAAGATGGACATTAATTCCTTCGGAGGGTGCTGCCACCATGACCTAGTTATCTCCCACTGGACTCCACCTCTTAAAGGTTCCACCACCTCTTAATACCATTACATTGGTTGGAGACCAAGCCTCTAGCACATGAAACTTTGGGAGATAATCCATATCCAAATCATAGCAAAGGATGACCTCCTCCAGCAACATAATATCTGGCAAGAAACTGAGGACAAAGGAGACCACCCCTCCTATAGGTGGGATATGCCATAGGGCCTAGGATTGGTTTCATCCTGTACTAAGGAGGTGTGGTGACATGCTCCATGTGTGTGGCATGCTTGTGGGGTACTGTTTCTATGACCAAGGTGCAGTGAGCATGTGGTTATGAAGGCAGTGGGCTCAAGGGAATAATAGACCTCTATTTACAGGAAGTTCAGTATGCACCAGCAGTTGCTGCTCTAAAGACATACAGTATAGAAGCTCACATGATGAACAGAAAGCAGAGAGAGAGAGAGAGAGAGAGAGAGAGAGAGAGAGAGAGAGAGAGAGAGAGAAACACTCTTGCCAGATACAAAATATAAGTTTGCTTATAAGTTGCTGAGTTGCTGAGCCTGGTCTCAAATTTGCAATCCTACTGCCTCAGCCTCCCAAGTTGCAGGGATTATAGACATGAGCCACTGTGCCCAGCTACTTGTGTTCTATTTTATGTTCAGTAACTCCACTAAGATTTTAGGGGTTGAACTGGGCTTGGTGATGCGGGCCTGTAATCCCAGCACTTTGGGAGGCTGAGACAGGAGAATTGCGAGTTCAAAGCCACCCTCAGCAACAGCGAGGCGCTAAGCAACTTAGTGAGACCCTGACTCTACATAAAACACAAAATAGGGCTGGGGATGTGGCTCAGTGGTCAAGTGCCCCTGAGTTCAATCCCCAGTACCAAAAAAAAAAAAAAAAAAAAACGAAAGAAAGAAAAAAGAAAGAAAGGAAAAAGATTTTAGGGGTTGTGTTGTTCAAATTTAGAAGGATTCCTCAGATATTATTATGATTTGAACCCAAGTATTGGTTAAGGTTGTGAAGGTTTGCCAATTGCTGCATTTCAGCAGGTATTAATGTTAATTCAGAAGTTATGTTATAAAGATGTGAAAGCAATTCAGCACATTTATCTTTCCTTTTTTTAAATATTTTTTTTAGTTATAGATGGACACAATACCTTTATTTATTTATCTTTATGTGGTGCCAAGGATCAAACCTAGGGCCTCACAAGTGGTAGGCGAGCACTCTACCACTGAGCCACAACCCCAGCCCCATTATCTATTTTATAAATTCTTTTTCTTTTTATGGTACTGAGGATTGAACTCAGGGGTACTCGAACACTGAGTCACATCCCCAGCCCTATTTTGTGTTTTATTTAGAGACAGGGTCTCACTGAGTTGCTTAGTGCCTCGCCCTGGATGAGACTGGCTTTGAACTTGCGAGTCTTCTGTCTCAGCCTCCCAAAGTACTGGGATTACAGGGATGCGCCACCGCGCCTGGCTTAATTTGTAAATTCTTATGTATTTCCAGTTGAATCAAATTGTGGGTCTCTGTTTCTGTGTTTTTTTCTCCTCTGCATCCAGATTTCTTCCTGTTTGCCTCCTTGCTTTACTACCTTCCTTGTCTTTCTGCCTTCCTTTCTGCCTGCTTTTCTGTCATTCTGTGTTTTCTTTCTTTTTTATGATTACTGAATATACTCTGGGAAGGTTCTTTTTTAATATTTTTTTAGTTGTAGATGGACACAATACCTTTATTTTATTTATTTTTATGTGGTGCTGAGGATCGAACCCAGTGCCTCACACGTGCTAGGCAAGCGCTCTATCACTGAGCCACAATCCCAGCAGAAGAATATTCTTTTTCAAAATTCTTTTTAGTTGTAGATGGATACAATACCTTTATTTTATTTACTTATGTGGTGCTGAGGATCGAACCCAGTACCTCACACATGCAAGGCAAGCACTCTACCACTGAGTTACTACCCCAGACCAAAGGTTCTCTTTTTTTGGTTTTTGTGGTACTGGGAATTGAACCCAGGGCTTCATGCATGCTAGGCAGTCAGTCTACCACTGAGCTAGAGCTCCCAGCCCTGTTTGTTTTCTTTTGAGGCAGAGTCTCACAAAGTTGCCCAGGCTTGCACCAAACTTGTGCAAACCTCTCAGGTAGCTGGGATTACAGACCTGTGCCACCACACCTGACTTCCATAAAGAGAGGGAGGAGGGAAGAGATAGGGCAAGAAATATTGAATGAATCTAACAATATCATGTTATACACATATATAAATGTACCAAAGGGAATATCTCCTTTATGTATATGTTGAAAGTACCAATCAAAAACAAATGAATAAAGGGGTGGAAAGAAGATCAGTAGAGTAGGGGAGAGAGAAAAGGGGGACAGGGAAGGAAGGGGGAGGGTAAATGAGGACTTAAATCAAATTCCTTGTATGTATAATTATGTCAAAAGGAATCCAGATACTATATATAAATATAATACTCTAATAAAAATTTTTTTTAGTACCAGGGATTGAACTCAGGGGCACTCGACCACTAAGCCACATCCCCAGCCCTATTTTGTGTTTTATTTAGAGACAGGGTCTCACTGAGTTACTTAGCTCCTCGCCATTGCTGAGGCTGGCTTTGAACTCGCGATTCTCCTGTCTCAGCCTCCCAAAGTGCTGGAATTACAGGCGTGCACCATCATGCCTGGCTTCTAATAAAAAATTTTTAAAAGGTTATGAAAGTTGTATTTCTTATGTAATGAGGATTTTGGGGCAACTAGTGAAAACATCCCAAGATGATCTGTAAATGGCTTGAGAGAGCAAGAAAGGGGAACTTTGCAAGGATTGGGATTTTTATAGTGATTAGATGGTGGGCTGGGGTTAGGATTTTTGTGTTTGGGATGGTGTCTGCATGGATTGAACTCATGGCTGGTACAAAAGGAAGGAGGAACAAGGCTTTCTGTTCAGCTTGCCAAGATGTGAGGCACAAGGGGAAGAGGGAGCAGTGAGGTATAAAAGCCATCAGAAGTCAAACACTGAAAAACATAATCAGATTCTTTATCACATTGTAATAAAAGTATCAGAAAATAAGAGCACTTGGGGCCTTATTGATGTTATTCAACCTCTAAAATGACCTTGGAACCACCTGCTTCAGAGTTCTAGTGTTGCTAAATAATTCAATGTCTTTATGGTTGAAGATATTTTTATCTGAGCTCTCTGTTACTTGCAGCCAAAAGAACTCTAAATTGATGCAATGTCAAAGATATAACCAATTAGTACCATGTTGGATATATTCAGGTAATACAAGAGTGGTTCAATAGAAATAAATCTATTAATGTAATTCATAACAAAAATGAGTTAAGGGAGAATATCATAGGGTCATATTAATAATAAATATTAATAGCTTTCATAAAATTTAATACATACTCTGTCATGGTTTTGAAAGAGTGTCCCCCAAAAGCTCATGTGTGAGAAAATATAGGAATGTTCATAGGTGAAGTGATTAGATTATGAGAGCTGTGACCTAATCAGTGGATTAATGCATTTGATAGATTAATAATTTTTTAAAAATATTTTTTAATTATAAGTGGATATTTATATGCAGTGCCGAGGATTGAACTCAGGGACTCATGCATGTCAGGCAAGCACTCTACCGCTGAGCCACACTCCAGCCCCTAGATTAATAATTTGAAGGGACTACTGTACTGGATGGTAACTGTAGGAAGGTAGGGTGTGGCTGGAGGAAGTAGGTCACTGGAGGCGTGCCTTTGGGGTTTATATTTTGTCCCTGGTGCCTTGCTGTCTCTCTGCTTCCTGGCTGCCATGAGCTGACAGCTTTCCTCTGCCACACCCTTAGGTCGTGATGTGATATTTTGCCTTCCTCAGGCCCAAAGCCATAGCACTGTGACCATGGACTGAAACCTCTGAAGTCATGAGCCAAAATAAACTCTTCTTCCTCTAAGTTGTTCTCGTGAGGTATTTTGGTCACAGTGATGAAAAGTTGACTAACACATATTCCTAATAAAAACACAAGGTAAAAGAGGAGTAGAAAGTCCCTACCTAAAGTGATGAATATACATGAATCAAAACATCACATTGTAACTCTTTTATATGTACAGATTCTATATGTCAATCAAAAAAGCAAATTTAATTTTTTAAAAGTCAAACAAAAAGAGAAAATATTTTGAAGAATAAAACACCAAAAACTGTTTTTAAGATAATCAGGAATTACATTATAGTTTTTTGAAATTCCAATAAGTACAATGAAAAAGAAAATGGTATAGCATAATAAATAATCAAAAAAGAGTTATAATTTTTTCTTGTGTGAGTGTATACCCAGAAAGTGCAAGTGACAGTAATAAATATTAATACAATTAATAGAATTGTCAAGATGGCAGGATATAAGATAAATAAAAGAAATTTCCTCTATTACTAACTGGGGAGAAACACATATGGGGAAAACATTTCATTCACCATGGTGATTTAAATTATAAAATACTTCATGTGGTAGGTTTGTAATGGGTAAACTTCTTCAGGTTTAGCTACATTCCCATTTCCTTTATGTTTCCAGTTAGGGTGAGAGATTATTGTGGGAGAATTGGAGGACAGAAGGAAAGCAGTCAAGAACATGCCAAGAAAGTAGTCTTGGAAAGAGCTCCCTTTGTTATAGGAGGATGCCAGAATGAGGTTCTTATCTACCTCCTTTGCTCCAGTGAGGCATGGAACTATCCACCTTGGCCTTCTTAGTTTATAGCTTCAGGCTATAACACCACTAAGTTGCAGTCTAGAATTTGCTCTCAGAAACAGTGACCTACCAGTCATGTCATCTGTCGTCTGACTCCCATGGTTCAATGTCCTCCCGGGGAATTAAAGATGTGGGGAGCTAACACTATGCTGATATTACTTTTGCTGTCTGTGTAAGTAATAAACTCTGTGTATCCATTTGAGCATGTTGTCGCCTTACTAGCCAAATCTCTGACAGAGTAGCCAGCCAACCTAGCAGCTGCTTCTGTTAGAGATTGACCCCTTGAGAATTCCTCCATGTACCCATTGTATAACAGCAACTCTACCTCCTTCTGACAATCGGTGAGGTCAGTTGACCATGTTAAGATGGTGACCTTTCTTGCCTCCTGGACACAGAGATCAAAATGTGCAGGTAGCAGCCACAGATTATAATTCATATGAATCTTGCTGCATTGGTTAGAGCAGTGGTTCTCAACATGGGACAATTTAGTCCCATAAGGAACATTTGGTAATATCTGGAAACATTTTCATTTGTCACTGTTGGGAGGGATGTACTACTGGCATTCAGTGGATAGAAGCCTGGGATGCTTAAATATTAAGCATCCTATATTAAATATCCTATATTAAATATCCTATATTAAATATTAAATATCCTATAATGCCCAGGACAACTGCCACAACAAAGAGTTATCCAGCCCAATATGTCAATAGTGGCTTATTGAGAAACTTTAGGCTGTAGTGAGCATCCTTCAGGGCCAAGCCCTCTTAAGTCTAAATGGTGTGTTAGTCAGCCTTTCCATTGCTGTGACCAAAATACTGATACAAACACCAAACAACTTGGAGGATGAAAGGTTTATTTTAGATCATGATTTCAGGGGTGTCAGTCCATGGACGACTGGCTCCACTGATCTGGGCCTGAGGTAAGGAAGAGCATCATGGTGGAAGGGTATGACAGAGGGAAGCTGCTCAGCTCATGGAAACCATAAAGGGGGAGGGGAGAGATTGAGAAAGAGAGAGAAAGGTCATGCACAAAATATAGTTCTCAAGGGTGTATCCCACTGACTTGCTTCCCTCAACCATGCCCTATCTGCCTACAATTTCCACCATCTCCCAGTGGTTCATTAAAATTATTAATCTATCAGGGATGGGGATGTAGCTCAGTGGTAGACCACCTACCTAGCATATGTGAGGCCCTGGGTTCAATCCCTAGTATTGTAAAAAAGGGGAAAATTATTAATCCATCAATGGATTAATTCACTTAGGAGGCTAGGTTTCCCCCATGATCCAATAATTTCCTAAAAAAAACACCTCTAACATTGCTGCATTGAGGACCAAGATTTCAACATATGAGCCTTTGGGAGACAAACTAAAATAGAGAGCAAACACACAATCCCCTGTGTCACTCGTAGTGATGGTAAGTATGGCTATTCCTGCTTCTACCCCCTTGTTTCTGAATGCATGTATTCTTATTGAAGACATACACCATATAAAATTCTTTGATTCAATGAATATACTGTATTCTGAATAATAGGACACTATTTTCATAGAGTACTGACTTTGAGTTGGCACTTCAGCTGTGCTTTAGCAGGCAATTCCACTACTTTGTCAAAATACCATTTTCTGGGTGGTGGAATATTGTATAGAATTGGTTGACCCCATCATCATAGGCCCATTCCAATCTTCTTTGCTGTAAAATGAATCCCCTGGTCTGATGCAATGTTATGTGGTATCACATGGCAACTGATCAAATTCTCTGTAAGATTGCAGATAGCAGTTTGAACTAGAGCCCTGTGGTTAAGAAAGGCAAATCTTTACCACAAATGTATGTTCATTGTTGTTAAAACAAACCACTGCTGTATCTGGGATATAAGTGGCCCATTGTAGTCCCTTTGTCACCAAATGGTCAGCTGGACACCTGAAGTGGCAGTGCCATTCAAGAGGCTTGATGTCAGCTTCATGTGCTGTCAGGTTGGAGATTCAGAGATGGCAGTGACTAGATCACTCTTGGTAAAGTATGAATCCATTCTGATGGTCCCATATTTACTCTTCAAAGAGGCATCACATTCCCTGATTTAAAACTATATTGCAAAGCTATAGTAATCATAACTATATAGTACTGGCATAAACACACACACACATAGACCAATAGAACAGACTAGAGAGCTCAGAAACAAACACACACATGTATGGACAACTAATTTTGACAAAGTTCCCAAGAATATAAAATGGGAAAGAATAAACTCTTCAATAAATGATGTTGGGAAAACTGGATATCTACATGCAAAAAAAATACAAAAAATGATTTGAATTATTCTCTTATACTGTACACAAAAATCAGTTCAAAATGGATTAAAGACAAACATAAGATCATATTGTGGTTTTGATTAGAAACCGCAATGATGAATGATGTTGAACATCTTTTCATGTACTTATTGGCCATTCATGTATCTTTAGAGAAATATCTATTTTGGTTGTTTGTACATCTTTATTTATTTATTTATTTATTGGTACTGGAGATTGAACTCAGGGGCACTCAACCACTGAGCCACATCTCCAGCCCTATTTTGTGTTTTATGTAGAGACAGGGTCTCACTGAGTTGCCTAGTGCCTTGCGGTTGCTAAGGCTGGCTTTGAACTCGCAATTCTCCTGTCTAAGCCTCCCAAAGTGCTGGGATTACAGGCATCCACCACTGCACCTAGCTTTCACTTTCTTTTTTTTTTTTTTTTTCATTTTGTTTCACCTTTATTTGTTTTTTTTTTAATTTTAATTTTTTTATTTATTTTTCTCAAAAGTTGAATTTAAATACATGTTATCAAACATAACAGAAAAAAAACAAATTTTCAGAAGCTGTACAGCTTTCACTTTCTTAATGTGTCCTCTAAAACACAAAAGTTTTGAATTTTGATGAAATCCAATTTATTGTCCTTTTGTCACTTGTGCTTTTGGTGTCATATTTAAGAAACAATTTTAAATCCAAGGTCACAAAAATTATATCTATTTTTTTCTAAGAGCTTTATGGTTTTTAAAAAAATTTTTTTAGTTGTAGATAGACACAATATCTTTATTTATTCATTTTTATGTGGTGCTGAGGATCAAACCCAGTGCCTCACGCATGCAAGGCAAGCGCTCTACCACTGAGCTACAATCCCAGCCCGCTTTATGGTTTTATAAAATTTTAGGTCTTTGATTCTCTTTGGATTAATTTTTTGTATATGGTATTTAGCAGGGGTCCAAATTCATTCTTTTTTTTTAAAAAAAGGGCTCTTTTTAAAGATTTTTTTTAGTTGTAGATGAATACAATGTCTTTATTTTATTGCTTTGTATGTGGTGCTGAGGATCGAACGCAGGGCCTCACGCATGCGAGGCAAGCGCTCTACCGCTGAGCTACAATCTCAGCCCTCCAAATTCATTCTTTTGCATGGTGGTTGTCCCAGCACCATTTATTGAAGAAATGCTTTAACTATTGAATGGTCTTAGCACCTTCTTCAAAAATCAATTTGGCACTGGGAGTCATGGCACATACCTGTAATTCCAGTGGCTCTGGAGGCTGAGGCAGGAGGATCGTGAGTTCAAAGCCAGCCTCAGCAACGGCGAGACGCTAAGCAACTCAGTGAGACCCTGTCTCTACATAAAACACAAAATAGGGCTGGGGATGTGGCTCAGTGGTCGAGTGCCCCTGAGTTCAATCCCCAGTACCCTGCACCCCCCAAAAATCAATTTGTCATAGATGTATGGGTTTATTTCTGGACTCTCAGTTCTATTTCATTGATCTATATGTCTTTCCTGTGACAGGACCACAGTGTTTTAATGACACTAGCTTCACAGTTTTTAAATTGGAAATTATAAATCTTCAAGTTTTGTTTTGCCTTTTCAAGATTGTTTTTACTGTTCAGGTCTCTTCCATTTCTATGTGAATTTTAGGATCACCTTGTTTATTTCTGAAGAAAAAAGAAGTTGGAATTTTGAAAGTATATTGAATTTGTAGGTCAATTTGGTGAGTATTGCCACTTTAACAATATTAATTTAATCTAGGAACACAAATTCATTTCCATTAATTTAGTTCTTTAATTTATTTCAATAGTAGTGTGTAGTTTTCAGTGTAAAAGTCTGTCTTTCTCCTGTTCATCTCATCTTTCCCTAAATATTTTATTCTTTTTAGGCTATTTTTAAATGGAATTGTTCTGTTAAATTCATTTTTAAAATTTATTTTTACAACAGAAGAATGCATTTCAAGTCATAGTACATAAATGGAGCACAATTTTCCATTTCTCTGGTTGTAAACAAGATAGAGTCACACCATTCGTGTCTTCATACATGTACCTAGGGTAGTGATGTCCATTTCATTCCACCAGTTTTGCTATTCCCATTCCCCCTCTGCTCCCCCACCTCCCCCCTTCCCCATCCAAAGTTCCTCCATTTCTCCCATGCTCCCCACCCCTACCCCCCTTATGTATCAGCATCCACTAATCAGAGAGAACATTCAGCCTTTGTTTTTTTGGGATTGACTGACTTCACTTAGTGTGATGTTCTCCAGTTCCATCCATTTACCTGCAAATGCCCTAATTTTATTCTCTTTTATTGCTGAGTAATATTCC